>JAWWEQ010052235.1:0-71032 GCA_035583055.1 Torymus tubicola | reverse complement strand
CAGAGTTGAAATTACATCCATTTCATTAAGAATAATGTGTAATATATAGAAAGCTTTTTTACTAGTTTGCAAAAAATCAAGTAACCCATTAAAACCAACTGAGGCATATTCTACCTGTAATTTCCCCTTGGAAAAGGTCGAAAAATGAATTTTTTCATGAAAGAAGTTATGTTCCTTTAAAAACTAAATTAAACTGCATAATATACTTGGTACAAAAATTAACTGTTATATTTACATTATTAATGAATAAAACCACTTTGAACCATAATCTAAGTTATAATCTCAAAAAATAACATATTGACCCAACGCGAATAAATCAACTATAGCAAAACGGCGCCCACACACATATGCGACGCTAACTGCCCCTGTAAAACGTGCATTTTCACACTTTGCAACGAGAACAAATGGTATTTTGTCGGAACGGGGAAAGTTACTTTTAAAACGCATATATGCCTCGATAAAAAAAGGAGCAAGCGAAACTAAACAAGAAGCTTTACGCAAATACGAATAAATCCTCGCGCGCACGCGCGTACTTTGTCCTTTTTTCTTTTTTTTTCCTTTATCGGTGCGCGCGCTAGCTCGGTCGCTCGCTCGCTCGCTCGCTTCGTCCATTAGAAAACAATGAAGAAAAAGGAGAGGCGAAAAAAAATTCCAATATCGAACCGAATCTTGCGATTGCGCAATTTCACTTTAGACGCGCCGAGATTTCGCCATGCAGCTCGCGCATCGTATATCGCATGCGTCTCTCTGTGCCACGCGCACGCACGCGTTTTATATACAGTCTATAAGATTTCGATTGTATACATAATTACCCCGACGCCGATTGCGAATATCTATATATATATATACGCACGACGCCTTTCATTGTATTGTACTGTTCGCCAGTAATTTTTTTTTTTAGTCCACTCTGTAGCTGCAGTGAACAATTTTAATTGTATTCGATGGGGAATAAGTTACTTAATTTTTAGAAAGAATTTACGAATACGAGGTAATCTATAGTAAAATAAGTTATTCAAAGAATTCTATATCGGTATTGTTCCGTTAATGTAACAAAAAAAGAAAATAGGAGAAATCAATGTTTAGAAAGAAAAAAACCGGACGATTATTGATCATTCTTTGAACTATTCTATACAAATTCATCTCGAAATTGATTTACATTAATTACCTAATAGCAAATGCAAGGGTATCCCGGTCTATGGGTACTTCTCACTGCGCAGTACAACGACGTAGGCATTCAATAGAGATAAGTGTGTCAGATGCCCTTCAGTATGTATATCCTCTTACATTGGCTCATATCGAAGATGAAAATACAGGGCCGCCAACTCAGTGTACCCTTCACATCGTGCCGAAGCAGTATAGTAGGTGACACAAGCGTTTGTCAAATGAACACACAGATACACATGTGTTGCATCAAATACCAATTATACACATCGTGAAATTGTGACGACAAGTAAGATGATTTGCATTTTTGTAGGGGATATCATTATATTTATACTAAAAATGATTTATAACATATTTTCATTATGTCTTTTTTCCACGCGGAGATTGCACGATGACTAACAAGGAGAGTGCACACCCTCCGGGAAATGGATTTTCGTAGGCATTGGAGAGTCGATTTCTGGTACCTAAAAATGAAGCACAGAGGCCTAATTCCATCTCATAGGCTCTTTTTCTTGAGATATGGTCAATTTAATCTCAAATATCCTCTATTTCGCTAATAAATGATGTCTCTTCTATTGACTTTCACATTGCAAGTATTTAAGATACGAAAGCGAATATTGATTTTTCAGGAAGCTACAAACAAACAAAGATAGCGTACGAAAATGGTTAAAAATTTGTCTTGATTTTAACGGATTAAATGGATCGTATCAGGGCTTAAATTTTAGCTTTTACTGTGTACTTTTATAATTTTTTCCCTCGTTTTCGTATCTTAAATACTTACAATGTGAGAATCAATAGAAGAGACATCATTTTTTAGTGAAATAGAGGATATTTGAGATGAAATTGCCCATATCTCAAGAAAAAGGGCCTATGAGATGGAATTAGACACTCTGTGCTTCATTTTTAGGTACCAGAAATCGATTCTCCAATGCCTGTGAAAATCCGTTTCCTGAAGAGTGTGCAATCTCCTTGTTAGTAAATAGACAAACTAATCCATATTCTAAAAATTTTTAAACGAGTTTTAGAATGAAAATCAAGCTGTAATGATCTTGTCAAAGAAGTTCATTTAATCAATAGGAACAGAAGCTCAATCCCCACGAATATACCAATATATATTCTCTCAGACGTCGAATTTGATATGCGCACTCGTGGTTTATACACGCTATACGTGCAATGATCGAGAGAATAGCTTAACTTTACTGAATCTAAACCGCGGTGTGTGCGCTTCTGCTTATATAGGTAGCTGCGGTGATGTGGGATTAGATTCATATTTGCAGGCGGGTTATTATCATTATTAGGATGATTTGTAATGTGCCTGTTGTAACGCGGCTCACCGTCAGTTCCTGTACAACCTTGCACCGACAATTCGACGCCGCACTTGTATGTAAAGGTAATCGGTCTATCAATGCCTCTCTCTCTCTCTCTCTGTATATGTGTGTATATCCACTTCTCAGATTGCTGATTAGGCTTGGGTTTTCGATATCGAAGCATTATGTGGATTAATAATCCGCAGTAATTGGATTTAGACTAAACTTTTTCTAATTAATCTTCATGTTATAACGAAATATTATTCATGGCTTCTATATGACTGAGTGATCCAGTGTAAGAAATACGTAGAAACAGAATTGCAATTTTTTAGGAAAATATTATTTGGTTGATACATAAATATTCGGTTTTATTACCACCCACCCATTCTCTCACCCACGCACTCACGTGTGAATGTATATTTCATCCAATAACATTTTATACAAAATCAGATTTTGAGAAAAAGTACATTTATAATCAATTATTAAAAACAATTGATTTGATGTAATTAAATTCTTCTTTTTTAAAGGTATTTTACAGAAGAAGTTAGCAGCGGGTTTTATTATTGCCAGGTATAGCAAAAGAGATTGATTTCCACCAGCACGAAATTGAACTGAATTCCGGAATTTTGTAGCTCTCGTCGTCTACTAGATGAAAAAAAAAAAGTTTAACAGTGGTGAAATGTGAGAGATAAAATCGACCTTTTATTAAATGTGAAATTTATAAAAATATTTAATAAATTTCTTATATGGAATTCCCAAACTGACTGTTAATCTATATATCGACCCTGCGAAAATTCTGCGCAAGATCATGCAAAATTGATATCCACGCGCGAGCTACACATGCAAGCGCTTTTACGCGAGCTCGCGCGAATGCATCGCGAATATTACCGCTGATAAATCATCTCCCGCGACGCTTCTGTCTTCCCTCGACTTTTTTTTATTCTTTTTTCTCCTTCCTCGGTTTTTTTGCTCTATGAACTACCAACGCCTCGTAGCCAATAAATACGAGGTGGTGTGGCGGTGGTATAGCGGCGACGCGCAAGCTTCAAAATTACATTTCTAAGTTGTGGGGAATGTGCGAATTATGGCCTCGACGAAAGACTTTGCACGCAGTTACCGCCATGATGGGACATGACTTTGAACGTATTTCATGGTGAATGGGAAGAAGGTATGAAGAAGGTTTTCCGACGCATTTTATCAGCTTTTTTTAGACGGAAAAGGGTCGTTAAATTAGACGCGGAGGTTTTAATTGAATTAAATACTTTTAATGTTGCTTTCTTCTGGAGAATGCCTTGTAATAATACAAAAATTTAAGATTTGCTGAAAACATTAATGTGTAACAGAAATGTGTTTTGAAATTTTATTAATTAAAAAACACTGTTTTCGAAAAATATCTGTATGGATGTGTGCTTCTACTCCTGTTTTAGTAAAAAATGAATAAAATCTATGTTTCTGATGATCTGTTTTATTAATTTCGATTTTTTATTTTTTACTTAATGTTGCCTACATTTTTCGTTTATAATATTGAAACTATGTTTAGTATTTTATTTGTTATTGAGAAAAACGTTGTTTTAATTCATATATTACACTTATTACACTTATTTTAGATGATATCAGTTTACTAAATCCGATCTTAATCCGAGATTTGTACGATATATAGCATATATATTAAACTTTGTAATTTTTCAAATTTTTTTAGGTTAGTGTATATTTTTGAGCGGTAGTGTATCTAATATTAATTTTTTCAGTAGATTTATAAATTGGATCTTTTAGGATTTGTACGGATTAACAAGTATAATATTAAATCGTGATCCGCAATTTCTTTTAAAAATATTGACGAATAAAAGAATTTAAGGATGGTTACAACTGAATCAGCTCGAGAAATCTTGTAAATTTATTCCGCTACGAGTGAATATGTTTCACTAAGTAGCCTATAAATCAAGTATACATTCCAATCGTCCTGCCAAAGTGATATCAACATGTAAGAATTCAAATCATTTGGATTTCAAAGTAAGTACGTATGACATAACTCGCGATGCAATAAATAAAATTTCTTTTCAATTTTATGAATATTTTAAGGTCCTTTTATTGCTTCATGTATGTATACATTAAACTTACTATACCAAAAATAAAGAAAATTTTATTAAATTTAAACAATTTTAGTATTAAGCCATTTGCGTAAGGCATAAACAAGGTCATCTTCGTATTTTTCGCAAAGTCCATGGAAAAATAATTTTTTTTTTTGAGGGAATAACGATGTGATAAGGTAAAGTAAAAATAATTAAACTCTAACTTGTTGCTGCTTAAAAAATACGTGTATTGGAAAGCACTCGCTACAAGCATATGAACTACACGGTTTTGTGTCAGAATTCGAACTGTCGCCGTTGCGGCCACACTTAAATCCTCGTCCTTTTCTCACTCTGACGTGATGAAAACGCACGTCATACGGCGTCGCTGACCAAATAAATAACGTAAAAGAATTATAGGTTATGCATTTATAACCTTACCCCGTTTCATTAAAAATAAAAGTGAAACTCGATTTTCCTCGTTATCACTGCAAACAATGAAAATTTCAGATTTGTGTACCACCAGCTCGTTCTCATCTAATTCTTCTCTCTAATTCGCGTGCAGATCTAAGTGCACGCGCTCGGTTCGCCTCATTTATGCGTCACACGGTAACACACACACCCACACAACCATAATTTCTGTTGTTCCTCTCACATCAACTCTTTCTCTCTCTCTCTCTCTCTCTCGCGATGACTACAGATCTCGCGTCGCGCGGCATCTCGTTATAATAGACCCTCTGTATAGTCTTTGTTCGAGCGGTTTCTTTGTTGGGGGGCGCGCGGCTGAACAGCCTGCGGGTTTTTTATTTCAGCTTTATATCCTGATATATGAACGGTTATTCGAATAATTTAATTTACCTATATATACTTGAATAAATGTATTTTAATTGCGAGATATTTTTTTGTGATATAATTAAACGATGTATGAAACATAAAAAAAAGATTATATAAGCCACGAGGAGAATCACGAGTACAGCTTATTCTTTAATAACAAAATCATATACTTATATCCTTATACTGAAATCGTCCTTTTTATCGCAGACTATACTTATATATAATGCTGAAAGCCGAGTATATACATTTTATAAAAGCGCGCGAGCGCGCTCGTCGAGAAAGAAATGCATGACACGATTCCTCGATTATAAAAACGCACGCGCACTCTTACCCGTATACCTCTTTGCAATGTCGTTAACTATACAGCTCTTTCAAATACGGAAAAATGATCGTAGAGAAAGAAAAAGAGAAGGAGAAAGAGGAGAGAGAGAGAGGGAGGAAACAAAAAGAGCAGTACAGAGAGAGAGAGAGACAGATAGAGAACTGAAAAATAGACGCGTATATCCGCGCGTTGAAAAACAAACGGGAGCCAGTGCATATGCGCTTTTTATATATTACACCCTGGAATATTTCGCGTGTCGGGATGCGTAATAACGAGCGACGACGACAGCAGTACAACGACGGGTGATCACTCGCCGGCTCTCCCCAAGCGTAATGGGAGGAAATAAAGGGGGGGACGAGAGTGAGAGAGAGAGAGAGAGGTGGAGAAAAAGCACATTGGAATGAGGGAGTGAAAGTGAAAACGGATGAAAAGTGGCGGATGAGCGTATATATAGAGTTGGCGAGAAGGAGTAGGAGGAGGTGGAAGAGAAGGCTTGATTGATAAATTGGATTGGAGGGGTTTTCTCTTTGGCATACTGTTTCCTTTTTTTTACCCCGTGTAGAGGGAAGTTAGAGTTTGGTGGAAGGAAGCCGATGTTATTGGAACTGCGGAATTCCGAGGGTTAAGCGTTAGAGGTGTAATAAGCAGGATTGAGGGTGATAGACAGCGCAGACGAGAGTGGAATTTTGTAAAACAAAGTCACGGTTGTTGAAGTAAATAGTGTTGATTGCGTATAGTGAGTATTCGAAAGTATTTGTTTTTGTTAATATTTCATATACCTTCTATACTCTTTTATTCAAGTAGTACGCTCTGAATTTAGATAAGTGATAACCAGAAGAATACAAAATAAAACTTTTTAGTTTATACTTTGCTTGTCATATAAGAAAAAGTTATTAAATTTATGTGAGATATAGATAAAAAAAGCATATAACATATTATGTTAATCATAATTGGATAATAATAATAATAATCTATTCCATAAATAGATCAGTTAATAAATAGAACAGTTATTCTAATGCTGAGAGAAAGAGAGAGAAAGAATAGGGTAGAAAGTCAAGTCATTCTATTGAGTTTACTTGGTAAGTGTTTTATAAAGAAAAAAATGCAAGTTAAATTTACTTGAGGAAAATAGTAGAGTGGAAAATGTGCGCGTAAAAAGGTGCTGGGGTGCGGGAAACGGAAAAAAAGTGTAACTCGTGCGTGCGCGCGCACGCAGATATGAAGAGGAAGATGGGAAGAAATGAATTGCGGGAGTGGAGGTGCAGATGTATGCACAATTGAATAAAAAAAGATAAGTAAGAGAGTAAGAGAGAGAGAGAGAGAGAGAGAGAGAGAGAGAGAGAGAGAGAGAAAGGGAAAGAAAGAACAAACGAGGAGCAGAGAGAAAGAGAGAGAGACCAAGATATACCCTGGTGTAATTGCAAGAAAAATAGAGAGAAAGGGGAATTGGGGGCGCGAGCTCTGAGCGAAAAAACGGAACCGCGAATGAATATAAATGTCGGGGCGGTTTAGTTATGTCGGTAGTGGCACGGCCAGATTCTCTCTCTCTCACGCTCTCTTTCTCTCTTGCTCAGGCACCCGTCGGGGAGTTAACCACGTCGCGACAGAAGGCCAGTGCCGTCCAAGTGCGAATTCCTCGTATATATACAGATATATATTCGTGGTAATGGCGCTATGTATACACACGGATGTGTATATATGTATATATAGCCATGCTGACGACGCTTTAATCACGATTGCGTTATGCGCGCGCGTGCAGTACCCGTAGGAAGGCACAACCTTTCCGGCTGTGTTCCTGTTTTCTCCCCGCATCGTCACTCGGTTTTCTTGTTTTGCGCGTATGCATTTTCGTCGCTGAACTTTTTTTCTTTTGTTGGGGTCAAAGTTATTTGGCGCAGTAAAGTTAAACCAGTGGCTATACTGGTTTAACTTTACTATATATATGTATCTGGGCAGAGATTTTTTTATTTCCATTTTACGCGAACTTTCGAGGCACGAATGAGGGCAATGAAAATGTATATTATTAACAGGCTGTTACAGCAAGGAAATTCATCAATTATAGCGATTTATGTTGATTCGCGAAATACGGTTTGTCCATTATGTGCACTCACAATGTAAATGTATTAAAGGGTAAAAAAGAGTATATTTTTTAATTGAAGGATAAAAGCGCTATTACGGCAAAACGATGCATTACGAAAAAGAAAGCTTTTTCGTGCTGTTATTGAAGAAGAAGTTGTTTTAGAAATATTATTTCGTGAATTTTATTTGGTAGAATTAGAAATGAGATTGGGAGCTTTTGATTGCTTTTTGATTACTCTATTACGGTTTTACATTTTTGTATTCCATCAATTTAACGATATGATATATCTATAGAGACTGTGAATGGAATGATAATGTGAAAAAATTAGAATTTATGATCCTTAAAAATCTTTCTACACTCTTTCAAAATGTTGTTCAAAAAGTTTGAAGACAAGGAGTTGGAAGCATTACATTTCATTAATGCCTATCCTTAATTAAATTTAATTCAGAGAATTCATTTATCGCCGAAACAATATATTTTTTACGTCTACAGTTAAAAATATTGTTTATATAAGAAAATACATCGAAAATATTCTTCGTGGACTCTGCAATTGATATAAGCAATTTCAGAGAATATAATTTTAAAGTTTTATTGTACAGCATTGGCACGTTGCTATATACAAAAGTTATACCTATATGTATATTTTATATAGAAACCATCCTGATTGTTTATATGGAAAATTAAATAATGGAAGTCAAACAGCATACGACACATTTTTCTCCTTGGCAATGCGTATACGTGACTTATGTTTTATTTTGCAATTTTTTTTATATACGTTTTCTCCCGTTTTACGTCCTTCCAACAAGCCATGACCGCCGGTGTATGTGTCAACGCGAATTTTTTGCGATGCTATCTTTTCTGTATTTTTATTTTTGTCCTCACACTCGCGGCATGCAGAATTGTATCTCATTCACCATGAATACATTTCGAAAAATATCGGGAGAAAAGAATTTTTATTTATCAACATGATCCGCGGTTTTATTTTCTAGAATACTTCGCGGTAGGCATAATGTAATTTTAAAGTGTTGAGGTATTTTTTTCTGTAATCGCCAATGCGACAGTTAAACAAATATAATACTACTGTTATATGCGCTGCTTGGAATAATTAGAGAATAATCCAAATGATGTAGTATTCTTAGGTAACGTGAATATATTACTATTAGTCGCCAATATATAAATTTGTGTAAATAAAAATATATAAATGGCTTACTAGAGAACTAATGTGTTTTTGAAATTCCCAAGAGAATAATTTGAAGTTAATAAAAATTGTTTTCAGAAAAGAATAAAACAACTATTGTTGCTTTAATATAAACGTTTTAATATTATTAAAAGAAGATTATCCATTATTTTATTATTATTATAAAAAGAATGTTGCTCCATTGTACTATTCGTATAACATATTTACTTTAAATTATTATACAATTTCCATGTACGATTTTATATATACATATATATTCCGTTTTCTCCGTGGAGTCTTTTATATCCTATGTGTTTTTCCTCTAGAATTTCTAGAAAACACACATTTGATCGAGATGCGTGTCAAGCGTCGTGTCGATCATAAAAGTTTGAGGACTTTTCACACGGGATCATCCCCTTTACCTTAATTGCCTTTTTAGATGGACTAGTTAAGTATCATAGTGCGAGGAACCTTACGCCTTTTTATAGTAGGTACACTTGGGCCTTGTTTTAATACATCGACTTGACAAGTCATAAAACAACGATTGTGGGCCACGTGCGTGGCCCATACTGCATGTATATATAGGATTTAAAATATCTTTCTTTTATAGTAAAAATAAACAACTAATCAAGGAAACTTGCATCCATTTTTATTAAAGTGTGTTTAATTATTTAAACGTGCTATCTCGGATCAAGCTTCGTGATTGTAAAACAGCAACTAATTATTTTACACATTCCTGCAATTTTTTTCCAATAACCAATACGGCTGATGAAATGCATTTATCAACAGGAAAAATAAACTCGCAATTATTGCGTAAAATACAATATTGATATTTTTCAATCGAACTATCCGTTGAATTTCCAAATCAAATTAAAAGAGAATTCTACCGTATCCTGCTGGCAAAGCTTGAAATGTGTGGAGAGCACGCGATCGGTTTCGCGTCGATTCCCGCCTTACACCCTGAAAACTGCCCCGAAGAATAAATCCGAAGTGCAGCCGCGGCGCTCACTCGGAGGAGGATCTTCTCTTTTCCCCTTCTCTCGCTCTCTCTCTACACATCGACCTGAAAAATTTAGGTAGCTAGGGCGAATGGTACATCTGCACGCGAGTTGTCGTCGGGGGGAAGGGGTAGCACTACTCGTAGCTTGGCTTCATGCCAACTGTACGTGAGCGAATGACTTGGCGGGTACAGAGAGAGAGAGCAGTAGCAGACGTATACGTAGACATAGAGACGAGCAGAGCGATGTATACGCTGTTACCAATCAATGGGGCGGTCAATCAATGCACTATTCAGTGCGCGCGCGCGCGGGCGCGCGGATATCCGGCCGCGAATGGGACGCTAAGTGTTCTTCCCCCCATCTCTCTGTCTCTGTTCCTCTCGCGTACGAGCCAAAATCGATTCTCGTAATTGCTCGAAGATTTCCACTTGGGTATATCGCTTTTGAGCGGAAGAAAGAGATGTCTTGCGGGACAGAGGATTTTACTATACTGTACCGCGAAAAACAAAGTGTGTGGGTTCTTTAGCGCTCGTTGGAAGCGTATGCGTCGACTTTTTCCTTTTTCCGGACGGTTTATTTGCGCCGGGGTTTAGTAGTAGCAAATGGATTATTTTTTTTTCTTTTACGGGATTGCGGTCATGGTTTGTTTTAAATAAATAAGTAGAAAAAATTACAGTTTTGAATGGGTATACAATCGTGGATTTTCTATATTAGTTATTTTAGAGCACATTTTTTACTACGTAATTGCACATGAAATCTAATTCATTATTTTTACTTATTTCTTAATTCTTATAGTTATTTGAACGTTCCCTTTATTTCCAGGAATTAAGGTTTTGCTTGGATTTCATATTTTTATAAGTTCCACGGAAAAATGTTGGTTTTGCACATTTCTCTGTGTTTCTTTATTTACTATTTACTTATACATACATATCCATGGATATCCTCGACAATTTATTTTTCTGAAAATAAGAAACAAAGTTTGTTAGTTTTTGAAGATAGGCGATCGACGGTAGGGAAAATTTAAAAATAATAGTCATTCCTTTGTGGAAAGCTTGGTCAATATTAAACATTGATACTGCTATTAAAAATATGTATGCATTCAATCTGAAAAACTCACACTTTGATAAATGTTATGGCAACGAATATTGTATATAGAAACAGTTGGTTGTTAAGATGACAATTCGAGGAAATTTTTAACTTTCTAATTCAAGATTTGTAAATGCAATAATTTTTATATTGAAAGCTTTTAAATATCATCACGAATAGCAGTAATATAGTTTTAATGTTAATGTAGATGTTTGTAAATCCAGATTATGACTTATTAAAAATGTAAATAAAAAAAAACAATTGGCATATTCCTTGATTATCATGCATTTTTAATAAAAGATGGTAAGAAAAATATTGACTCCACTTAAATTTGATCCATATATATACGCTTCTCAGTATCACCTATGGGGGTGAAAACGTCATTTTTCATCTGCAAATCGACACCCACAACGCCACAACTCATGCGCACATATATATACATATATATTCTCCCCTTTTGAATTTCCTTTCTCACAGCGGCATAAACATATCCGCACCGACGCCCTTCGGTATCGTCTTTCTTTCTTTGCAATCTGTACTTTGCAGCACATCTTTTCTCGACGACTTTTAGGTTCCCTTTTTACCATCGTGTGCTAGGATATCGATCTCTTCGTCGTCTTCTTCCTCTGCTCACTTGCTTTCTCTTCCTATCTCGTTCTTCCTATTTCTGTATATCGAAGGGAGCTTCGCAAATCAAATTTATGTACTTCCATTATCGGCTAGGTTTTCTAATTTATGTCATGACGGACGCGCGCTTCCACCTCGGATGATGAGTGGGGGTCGGTATTTTCTCTGACACGGAGAGTTGCCGATGTGATGAATGTTTTAAGATACACAAGTGACTTTGAGAAGATGAGAGATATTTTTACACTTTCCGGTACAATTCGATAAGTTACATGTAGATATACAGGGTGTCTTAAAAGTATGGACACACCTGAATATCTCGGAATATAAAGGTGCTAGAAAAAAACTTTAAATACAGAAGTTTTGGGAAATCAAAACGGTGATGTGATGGTGACCTTGAATTTGACCTTGAGCTTCAGCTTCAACGTAATTTGAAGGTCAATTTTTCACACCGTATTCTGAAAGAGCGGGAAATTTTACGTCCAAAACGATAGTTTTTAATTTTTAAGAATGACCTTCAGAAGGTGTGAAAAATAGGGGTTCCTATTAAAAAAATCACGTTGAACTTCAAATGACGATGAAGCTGAAGCTCAAGGTCAAATTCAAGGTCACCATCACATCACCGTTTTGATTTCCCAAAACTTTTGTATTTAAAGTTTTTTTCTAGCGCCCTTTTTTTCTGGGATATTTATAGGTGTGTCCATACTTTTGGGACACACCGTATATATATAGATTTTATTTCCAGAAATGTATTTCTAGAAATTTTGCGTGAAAATTAGTATCAATTTTATCCTTTTACTGTATAGTTGATATCAATATAATGTAGATAAGCCAGCTTTATATATATATATATATATATATATATATATATAAACGTAGGAGAGAATGAAAGGAGTCGGTCCCATAAAAATGCTTTCGCTCCCTTCGAGCCTAGAAGTTTGAACGCGGGAAAAGGAAGCAAGCACCGGATCTGGGTTTTCGCAGCGCCAAAGACAAAGTGCGAAAGCGTAAAAAGAGGGAGGAAGCTCGCGGGGATCGCATTAGACGTGTTGTTTCTGGAACAGTGTTTTATTCTCCAAAAAAATGTCTAAAAAGACAAAAAGAATGTGCCCTTTAAACGTAAAAGAAAAGTAAAAAAAACCCTACATAACAACGATTATAGCAATAAATACAATCTAATGTTCTAAATATAAAGTATACCAAAGAATCTAAAAAAAAGATCTTTTTCTGTTTTCTATCTTGAAAACGCATGCACGCGCGCTCGTAAAACGAAAGTGGCGCGGCGCGAGAGAAGAACGAAGAAGAAGACGACTGGTATACTCAGCAGCTCCTTGGAAAGGGCTTGAGAAACCTCGTTGAAAAGCTTTTCATTGTATTTTCTCGTTTGACGCCCGCTTTCGCGCGCGAACGTACACACATACATAGACTCTCCAACCCGCGCGCACACATATAGACTATACACATCTACTCAGAAAGCTGTATTCCACGGCGATGTAGAATCAATACAGGAAGTGCAGCCCGAGAACGTGACGAGATTCCACGGCGCGATAATGACTCGGCTCTCGATCTTCCGTTACATGTATATACACACACACATACTGATACGTATAGGCCACTGTAATATCTATATATATACTCTGTGATATAGTTGTATTAGTAGTGGGAGCTATATGTAGTAGTAGCAGCAGCAGCAGCTGTGGGAGTAAAGCGTCTTCTCGAAGGAATCTAGCTCGCGAGTGTGTCTATATGCGCGCGCTGAGGCCGCTTTAGAGTCGTTTGGGAAGCTGCAAATAAGAAGCGCGCGCATTGGTAACGCGCGAGAGCTGTATACGGCAGCAATGGTGTTGGATTTTTAGACTCTTTCCGTATATATATATAGCGGGTAGATTGAGTTTTGGAAGGTAATGCTGTTTGGGATGCGATGACGCTTTTGGGGCATTATGCGTAAAACATGTTGCTGTATATACGTATGGTGCAAAGGTAAATGAGATGAAACAGCATATTACCGAGAAAGCTTTTCATAAATGTGTCTATGAGGTGGAAGCTCTTGTCGATAGAGTTCGTTGATCAAGGGGTTTGCTGATAGTATAGGGTACCCTATCGAAACCAAAGGTGTATATGGAAGGTATGTAACCTTATGTTACAATGTAAGTACATTTATTTCATTCTATGTCGACAATAATCTTAAATAATTGTAGAAAGCATGCTTGGGACAGATAATGGGACATATATCTCGAGATTTTGCAAATTAATAGAGTACATTAGTATAGTTTTCTCAAAGATTTCAAAATCTTTGTTATATTGATTAAATATTTGGACATCACCGCACGTTTCCACAAACTTTATTCAATCAAACCTTATGTTATTTTTTAATATTGTCCTTACATTTATCTTTCTTTATTTGTTTTTTGCTGTTTTCTATGGAAATTTATATTATATATTTTTTTACGTATTTTTTGTTGTTTCGGAAATTCCAAGTATTACTCTGATCTGATGAAGATTTTTTTTTTATGAAGAAACTAATACCGACATATGACAAGATATATCAAGATAAATAAAAAAAAAGAATATTACTCCTACAACACAAGTTTCAATCCAACTATTGCCAAAAAGGTATACCCATCATATGTAATCTTTTAACGATCAGAAGATAAAATCTCTGTAAGTGTAACAGCTATATACACGCATCGAATGCTTCCTTTTGCAAGTACGGTTTTAAGGTTTCACCTTGTTTGCCGTTCCATCCCGAATATCTCCTCACTGGCTCATACCTTCTACATTATACGATTACACATATCCGCGTATACATATATATGTATATATGTAGCGCGTATATATTGGAGCAGCTATACCGGCACGCGTGTATACGTGTATACGGGAGTTTGAACCAACTTCGCTGCTGCAATTTCCCCCTTTAACGGTTGCATTGAATTTCATCTGTCGGGGAATCCTTATTTTCTAAAACTTTCGCCGTGGATAATACCACTTCACGGTCAGCGATGTTCAAATGCTTCTCTTTAAAGGGATTCGAAGCTGAACTGCTCCCTTCTCCCCAATCTCTTTCTCTCTAAATCGTGAAACTTACACGCGGTATAATGACTTTCCCTTTGAAAATCTGGAACAACTCATCGATTTTATAGAAACCGTCTTTTTCTCTCTATATGTAGCCTTGAAACTATATAATCAGGAGGAATATTTAATTGAGAATGAAATTTCGTAAGGCTATAGAACGAAATCACAAACATATATATATACATGTATATAGAAGAATTTCGTGTAATATGGATACTTTGTATGCTTGATAGCCTGAGCGAGATAAGATCGATCGGGGGCCGCTTGTTCCTGTCGTAAAAGGTTGTACGTATATATATAAAACACGAACTCCCGTATGGGCCGGAATGCAATAACTCTAATTCCATTTTAACCGTGGAGGGAGAAAGATAAACAATGCTATAGCGCGGCGCGCGGCACGGCTAAAAAGATTCATGTTCGCGATTATCATCATTAGCCTCCGTCCATTCGTCATTCTCTTATATATACTCTATTCGCTCCGCCATCAGACAATCACTTATATACACTCTCTTGGCCTGTCAACGTCCAATAAATTTCCTTGAGAATCAGCATAAATACATACATATATACAGCCGCCTTGTTAAAGACGCTCCTCTCTCGTATATATAGATGCCGCGCAACATTTCGTGCAAGGTCAATTACGTGGACACGTATATAGAGAACAAACGCGCGTCAGCGTCTATATATCTATATATATGTATATATAATGATCTCTGTTAGTGTGTATACACGTCATCGTACAGCTTGGGTATATACTCTCTCGCGTTACCGAGGCATCGCGCAGCATTTCACTCTCGACGTATTATCTCTCCCCCTTGCGCGCGCGCGCGCGCGAGTACAGTCCATTTCTCGGGATGTGCGCCCCGGCCATTCAATGCAAATTTAGCGAGCTCGCGCGCTCGTGTATATATATACATGTGCGTAAGGACGCGCGTACGTGCCGCCGTCTATATTATGCCCCCCTCCTCCCTCCGCCTTCCTTTGTCGTTTCTTAGCGTCTTCGTGCTGTCTTTTCAGTTCGTTCTTTCTCTGTGCCGGCTTTTCCATTGATATTTTTTTGTCAATTTCTATGGGCGCCGCTGTTCCTTATCGGGGTTTATTTCAAGCGGATGCGGAGAGAGAAGCATCGGGTGGACGCGAGGTATTTCGATGGAAGAATGGATGGAGCAGCTTGATTTTCTATCTTGCGAATATTTTTTTGCTTTGCCTCTTGTGTATATATATATATGCCTCGAATATGAATTAGGGTCGATTAAGCGTGTGAGAGTTATATATTTCAATTTTGCGGTTGGATGTCGATGATATAGTTTTGACCAGAAGTATTGGTATTCGTTGAGTAGAAAGTGCTTTGAATTCCATCAATGACGTTAGGTTAATACTGAACTGTATACCAGTGTAAAGTTATGTACCCCACTTTTAACGTTAATGTGATTTAAATTGATTATGATATATTGCTTTAAGCAAAAACGTCGCGCAAGTCTTAACTATATGCATAATTACACAACATCAGAAAATGTCATATTTCTATGACAAGGAGAACCAGAAGATGAGAGAGAGAGTGAGCGAATTGGCAAGACGCGTTATACATTTCCAGGTTTGGTGCGCTCTTCTCTTTACGTTTTCTTGAAGGAGAGTGCGGCGAAGTAGTTCGCGAGTGAGCTATAATGTAAATATCGAGCTGAGTGGTCTGGGGACACTGGGATTGTGGGTCATAAAGTAAAGTAAGGAAATCGGGAATATATACGTGACTATTCAACTTGATAAATTATCAAAGTTTTGCGATATTTAAAAAATTGAAAAAGATATGTTAATAAGGTTATATAATATATTACTAAACTAAATTATTAAATCGTTTTAAGATGTCTAGACAGAAATTTTACATTTTTTACTACTTGAGATTTTAAAATGCTTTAGCAAAAATAAAAGTTGTCAATTAATTTTGTAATTCTTTATTGATTTTAAAACGTTATAATTTTGTTTACTCGTCCGCAGTCGTTTCAATCCTTAAACATATTGATGGGATCTTTTATTCATTGTGTTTTATAAAACCGTCAATACGTGAATTTTAGTCTACCTATAGCAGATTAATAATATACTTTTAGAATTATGTTTATCAAAAGTATCATAGCAGAATGCTTCTATGTAACAGTGCGATTACAAATTTAATATCTTCCTGTTTATTTTCGGTATACGAATCAGAAACCATATTCATAGAAAGTTAATATATTAAGTCACGCGAGTGATAAAAAATTTATCTATACCTAAACTGGCTCCACCATCAATATTATGTCACTTGTTCAGCTACATCACGTTCATCATCATTTAAAAATCCCTCTGGCCACCCCACTTTACCCTCTCTCTCTCTCGACGTGCGAAAGCAACAACATTTCCGCTCGCATCGCAGAACCTTCCCTCTCACCCTCGACATCGCACCCTGCCCACATTCCACCATATAGTCACGTACGTACCGCTCACCTCTCTCTCTCACTCCCTCGTCCACTCGACTCTCGCATCAGCCACCCTCGCACGGAATCCTCTGTCGTGTCTCCTGTCTCTCATCAGGCATTTCTCGCGTCCCCTACCTTCATTCGCGGTGGACATCGAAATACCATCGTCTATATAGTACACCCACACACACATATATATATATACATATATATATAATCGGTATAGTACGGATGTTGCTCCTTTGTTTGGGTAACGTTTCTACGACGCGTACGCGGGAGAGGCCGGAAGATGCGCCGCGCACTTGCGCGAGAACCGCTCGAGATCCCCTCATCGAGATCTATAATGGAGCGAGCGAGCGCGCGCGTTGTGAAATCCGATTACGAACGTGTATACGTGTATGTATGTGTGTGTGTGTGTTGCTATACTGCGGACGCTATGCCACTCGGCCGTGCCATTATATGGAAAGACACGCGGATTTCGTAGGAATACAGGTGAGGGTACATGCGTGTATATATATGTACAACGAGTGCGAGGTGGAATGCGGAGGAAATAGTGTGTGTCCAGGATAAAGGTATATACGGAGTGGACTGGGAACTCGCGTGGGTTGGGATTTCGATGGGTGTGTGTGTGTGTATACGAATGGAGATAGTGAGAGAGCGCGTTTCCTATATTGCGGCGATGCGCGGACGTTGGATTTCGCGGGGTGTGGTTTGCTTATGATTGCCAATGGATTCGTTGAGGATTACATGGTTGTTCGATATTTCGATTTCAGAGTTGCATAGTTTACCGTATATACGCAGGATATTGTGAATTTCGGGGGGTTTAATGATATTTTTCTCTATGATTTTTGGCGTATTTTACTAGAAATTTCAACACGAATGAGTGAACATTTGTTTATTACGCATTGGTATTCAACGTATTTCGAATGTAAAAAGTACTGCTCTGCGAATGAGTAAATATTAAATTATTGAAAAAAATGTTTTCATAATTGAGAGTCTTATTAAAACATGGATAAAGTGGCTTATTTTCAAATGAAGATTTATTATACTTTATAAAAATGAAGAAAATTTAAATTTTTACATAGGAGAGTAATAGGTGCATACGAACATTTTTTACATGAAATTCTATCCTTTACAATTAATGTTACGCCGATGGCTTAATTATTCTTCATTAAACGTAATCTGGTAAAATGTTTAAGAGATTGTGGAGTAATTAAGATTTATTACAGGTGTAAGATTTCCATTTTACATTTTCTTATTTGATCTCATAAGAATAATTAGATTTAATTGAGGTATCATTATTTATATTGGTTTAGCTGATGTATGAGTACAGTCTTTATCAATTCTATAAGACACTATGTTAATTACTTTAGATCGCTATCTTGCTGAAAGTCACTTCTGCCAAATGGCTCTAATAATTGAAGAGATGATTAAATAACTAGTTCCGCGCGCGACCATCATGCACTACTGTTAAATATAGGTCATCGCCATAAAATTTGCACAGTAAGTGACGATTTTACGATTAAAAAATGTCATATTTTTGTATAATGTACATCAAACCATATAACAACTTGCTTATTCAAAAATTTTTACTCGCACTTGCTGCAAATACTTGCACAATCTTGGCGATAGCATTTATTTACCGGTATCCGGCGTCGAACCTTATTTATTCAATTCAGCCCTTCAATTAAGGCTATATAAATATTACCAATTCATCGCGCGTCTGCAAAAGTCGAGTATATATAATATAAAAGGCTAGTAAAAGTAGACAATAACTATATAATTCATTAGGCGAGTAGAAAAAAAGAGGAGGGGGTGGAGAGTACAGTGCGGATTATACGTTTTCAATGTGTGTGGGTGTACATATATATATAAAGCTATACGTTGAAAACGTAAAGAATGATGGACTCATCACTTCACTGTACAGCGAAAGCACTAAAGAGGAATTCCCCCTTTCAGCCGCCCACTATTGCTCTGTACAGCACACCAACGGGAAAAGGTTTTTCCTCTCTCTCTCTCTCTTTCTCTCTAGCTCTATCTCCCCTTTTACTTGCTGAAGGTCGAGAGCGCAATAATAGCACGCAATAGTACCTAAATATATATATATATATATATACGTACATGTCGCGCGCGTGTACACAACAATTACGAGGCCGCACGCGCATTCAACGAGAGAGAGAGTTATGTTCTTTCTCACACGCGGCCGCGGCGGAGAGTTCGCTGCTGCTGTTGTTGGAATCAGCGAGACGTTAAGGTTTATGAGCCGTATCATCCTGCGCTGCCCCCCCCCCATTTCCCCTCTCTCCTCGCGTTTCAGCTAATTGTATTTATATACACGCGTACATCGCACGCCTTGCGAAAAACAGAATTTACGTATGTGTGTTAAATTCCGTATATAGAGGGATAGAACTCTTTGATTCGGTATATATATATATATATATAAGTGAGAACGCTTATTGTCCGTTTCGTGAAAAAAAGAGGCGCACGTTTATTTATACACGCGCGGGAGTTTGGAGGCGGCCGAGCGGAAGAGTTTCGAATTGATTTCGAATCCCGAATTGCACTGAATATTCATGGGCATGGATTGCCGCGTGCGGCAAAAGAGCGAGATGAAATAGTCCAAAAGGGGTGGGAAATAGGTGAGAGGCGTTTTTTTCGGGGGGAGTCAGTGCGGTTTCAATGGGGAGGTTTTCAGTCACTCGCATATGCCAAACGGAGCGGCCGATTTCCGTCATTAATATTGATGATCGACTAGGTCAGCTGGCAGAAGGTAGATTGTCCGTTATTTTATGTGCGGTTTAGAAAAGCTATACATATATTGGTGCTGTTGCATTATTGTTGTATTGGGATTTTAGTGATTAAAGGTCAAGAGTGCGTATATAAATTTTATAACGTTTAGGTGATTTGTTCGTTAATACGAGGCATTGGAGTGGTTGGAATAAGCTAGATTATTCCAAGTAAGTGTTTAAATATATGCGTCATTTTAATTGAGCACTAGACCGTGCTAGAAAAAATTGTGAGAAAGAATTTAAAGTATACTAAAAATAGGACTAAGAAACTGCCAAAATTATATAATATTTTTTTATTTCTTTCATACGAATATTAAGAGAAATAATTCATATATCTGGTGGTACCACTTGTAAATAGATTTTTTTGCTTTATTGACGCAGAAACATGAAAAATGCAGCAATATTAGACTCTAATGCTTTATAACAGTAAAATTATACACTGATATTTTTAGATGCGTATATTGAAAAAGCATATTCCTAAAATGGTAACTATTTGAAATATTAATTTAAAAAAATAATAAATACAACCAGAAAAAAACAGCTTGCGTTCGATCTACACACAATTAAAAAATTGTTTTGTTTTAAAATTATCGATATTAACCAATGAAAATACACTGACAAATGTCCAACAGTCGCTGTTTGCTTTTAAGTATGTTTTAGTGCAATATAGTTGTTTAACTTTAAACTTTTATAAATATTGAGAGAATCTATATTTTTTAATTCCGGAAAAAAGCAAATAAACACTTGTTTTTTTTCTAGTTTTATTTTGATCTCATATTTCAGATTTCCCACAATTGAATGAAACCCTTTTGAAACCCGAATAGAATTACAATATTTACATCAATTTTTTCGTGTATTCCATATATATTATCCATCATTGAACATATATGTATTAATTACTAACATATTCCATAAGAACACGGTTTTTACTCGTTATGCCTTAGTTATAGTATGCTCTTTGTTAAAAGATAAGGCCTATTAATTAAGGACTGCAATAACTACCACGTCTACCTTATATTTTTAATACTCAAGTCTTTATTCGTAATTTCGACCTACGCGGTTATCATCTTACCCGGTGATACGGAAGAAAAATTGACAACCAACCCCGGTAATTTTGTTCGATTATCGCTGATTCCGAGAGCATTATCAAACGCAGTTCATAAATTACAGAGAGGGAGCGCAAACGTTTGCAAAAAAAAAGAGGCAAAAAAATCGTCGAATTTCACTCGCGCTGCTTTGACGCTCCATTAGCGATGCCGTTTAGCCGTTCTCTCTCTCTCTCTCTTGAAATTACGCGAAGTTCCCAGACGCTTATATCGATCCCTTTTCCCTCTCTTCTTCTCTCTCTCTCTCTCTCTCTCATGCTCTTCTTCTACATCTCCTGCGTACACATAAGAAAATTCGTGACGTCTTTCCCCCGCACGTCGCAGCGTGCACTCTCACTAATTGAGTCTCGCGTTACTAAAAAGACTTCCTACACCTCTTTCTCTTGGTTTCACTCTACCCCTTTCTCTCTTGCTTGATCATTTTTCTCTCTCTCCTTGATTAAGTCGATGCACGGAAGTTGAGAAATTCCCAAGGGCTCGTTATACGTGCGTATAATGTGCGTGTAAGCTTCGAAATACTTGCTGTTCGGTATAGAATTCCGTACCTGCACGAGAGAGCGTATAACTAGGAAAATAACTTCGTGGTAATTGATTTTTTATATACGTGTCGACGTTCGTTCGTTCGTACGTTCGCGACCCGATGCTCGCTATATACGCGTCCCAATGCTGTTAAAAATTTCATCGCACGAAATTAACGGCCTCGCATTTTATTGGGAAAACGCTTCTTGCGCGTTGCGGCTGCTGCTCCCCCCCCTAACGTAAAATACGTACGTGCATAAAGTCTTACCGCGGTAAATTTTCAAAGGGCGCGAGCGCATTCGCGGCTAACGTTAAATTCTCGCCCTCTAGGAGAGGCCCAAGCGTGTGTAATAAATTCGTTCGAGTGAGAGGAGGGGTAGGAAAACAAGCCGCGCGGCAATTGGCGGAGCTGCGATGATTTATCCAACCTGTCGACAATGATTTTTTTTTCCATTTCATTACATGCTCTAAATCTGTATAGTTATAGATACTTAAGAATTTGGGTATAGGGAGTCTGAGTGACGTAAACTGGTTTAATTTTTGTTTCTCCAGATATAGTTATTACGAGGATACTAATCGAACAGTCAAAATTTATTCATTTAATCTTCTAAATATATACTTCACAAAAACTTTCAATTATTATTATTTTATATGTTTGCATTACAACAATCTGCAGTCTTGATTTATTTCCATATAGTAATTCTGATAGAAGTAAAGTTAAATGGGTTTTGAAAGTCGAACAGCTTCATAAACCGAACTACATTGCTTTTATGAATTCTCAGCTTTTTTGTTATACAAGTCTACCACAATGAACACTTTTATAGTACAACTTTAAGGATTACAAGCAAATTAGTCTTGCATCTCATACTTAATAATAATTTCTGATTGTTATAAATATTCCTATGGTAACGCTGTAACTGAAATGTCATAGAGAACGAAACTTTACAGATAATATAGTAACGCAATATCTGTGAACAATATTTACATTTGAAAAATTCCACTTTTTCTTAAAAATGTCCCTATCTCACGAAATATTGATGTGTATCTATAATTCTATAATTGTTAACTATACAATATATAATGAATACACATTTAAAAAATAGTTAGTAATACACTTTCTGTGTAATTAAGATTTAGTATACGTAAAAATTTCATAACATTTTTATACTATTAATATAAATTTCTGTAATCGTTTGTTAAACTACATAAAAGACACGATTTTCAACCGCGTATAAGAGTTTTAGTCTATAAGGTTGATGAGAACTCATTTAGTAATAAAAAGTGCAGACAAATGGAAGTAAGCTCCAAATGAGTCTAAAACATGCGATCAAAAATTTCTTTCAGCAAACGTAACTTTTAAATGAAATGAGTTTTGCCTTTCCGAAGAGAAAACTTTGGAACCGCGAAATTTTTTAACTTAAGATTTTGATCGACTCCTGTTTTCGGGGTCATAATTATAAAATCAAAACCGCATTATCGTAAGAAAATGCGCGACATTAAGAATGAAACAATACGCATCGTAAACATATTAATGAAAACTGTTTAAAATTTGAAAGCTTTAGAAGTAAACCTTTATATATTAACGTAATATATTCTGCAACGAGTGAACAAAGCCCTCGATTTTCACATAGTTTCTCGTCAAACTTCTCACATGAAGATTCAAAAAGATTTTGTACTTATAATTTAATGGTATCAATTATTTTTAACAAAATACGTTAAGAACATAAAAATAATTTACTAAAATAGCAATTTCATTAATTTAATACTTGGCCCAAAATATATGATACTAAATATTTAATTCCATTTTACAAATATTTATAAACGGTAAGAAAATATTTGTTAGTATTTCTTATGGAAATATACAATAATTATAAAAAGTTTTCAAAGGAAATTCTGTATTCACATTCAATTAATACATAGCGTTGTTATTCTGCTGCAATTGGAAATATAAAAGGAGATATTTTAGTAAAAAGAATTTATTTTATAAAGAAAAACATATTTTTCAGTACAGTTTTTTTTTGGTTAAAATATGAATACTCAACCGTGCTTTTATACAATTTATAAATATTTTCATTTTCATCGATATGTGTAATTGATTAATTTAACCTTTTTTCTTAAATAAATAAAGACAAAGTGTAAAAATTCGTTTGTATCTAAAGAAATGATTAATTTTATATATTTAAAGACGTAATATTTATTGCTACTAAATTGTGAGGGTATCTGAAAGATGAACGTTTGCTTTTAGTTTATTTAGGTAATTACCGAATTTGGCGACTGTGTAGACGATGCACAGGTATAAAAAAGGTGGACGTTCAGTTCGTATATGCAGTGAAATTCGAATTTTTTTTACTTCGAATTACGTTATAGAATGTACGAATTGTCGATTCGTAATGAAGAATAATCTAAACGGGATCGAAATAGCTACATTCAAATTACTCTCATCTATACTACTTGATAAGATATCGGTTTTTCTCCGTGGTTTTTATAAAAGCTGATTCACGCTTATCAATTTCCCTGTCTTTAATTACTTTATATCCGAATTTTTAGAAAATCATTTGCAGGTTGATACCGTATATATACAAATAAATATTAATGATTTCGAATAGGGAGTTTTTCTTATTCTACAGCAGGTAGTTTTTTGTGCATATAAACCAACTACTTCATGATTAGAAGAGATTTTTCTGTTTTAAACCATAACGATTCGATTGTGCACTTCATTATCCAACATGCGTTTCTTTAAAGCGCACATGAATCGATAGTAGATACATTCGGCAAATTTACTGCAAATTTCAAGTGAATCCTTTTCGGCATCCACAAAGCGTAAAGTTATGAACCCATTCTCTTTAATCTTTTGCTCTAATTACAAAATTGAATATCATAATCCTTACTAAGTGCATTTCAGTTGTCTGGAACAAGACAAGTGGACAAGTAGATATGGAAGGGGCTGCATTTTCAATGCTTCCAATAGTCGATATCACTGAATTTTAACGAAAAGTGCCAATACAAACATGACGATGGATGAAATTCACGTATATTATTTCTTTGCTGAAGTCGGTCGACTAACATAGTTAGCAGCTTTTTATAGCTGATACGTTATCAGAGATAAGGAAGCTATTTGCAGAAGAAATAAGGACATATTCTGCATAAGCAATTGGTTTTAATAATTATAATCGATATTTATCATCACCTGACAACGAAAAAGTATTTTTACACATGAGTATAAATATTTTCAAAGCGCACGGTTCCGGCATTCCGCTCCTTTTTTATTTTAGCTTCAACATATAACTAACATAAAAAATACAAAATGAAACTCCAGAAAGGTAACAGCTTGCAAACCACGTATCATTAACTCCCTCAAAAAATTGGATAACTATAAAAGTGCAGCCTCAATTTTCCAACAACTCTAATCAAAATGTCGGACACGCAGTCCAAATTTCCCGTTCGCTTCGCGTAAATGCGCATACCAAACTGTAACTCCTGTTTCTCTCTCTCTCATTCTCTTTCTCTCCGCCTACTCTGGTTTTAAAATTTAAAAAAGTTTCCAGAGAGACTAGCCCACATTCCGTGCGGGATTCATCCGACGCAACTTTCGGGAAATCGTTTTGCTAGTCTCTCCCGCCGCGCGGATTTAGCCAAAAATTCTAGCACACTGCCGCCGCCCTCGTGATATCCGCGCGTAGACCCTCGCCGCCTCATTTTAAAAACAATTTTTTTTTTATTTCCCCAGCCCACGGGAAATTGAAACGGCGGAAGAAAGCGACGTATATGAGCTGTGCACGCGAGGTTATAGGAAAGCTCGTTAGTTCCTATATCCTCCTTCTGGCACATATAGGTAAAAGCGTGCCTTAGTACAGAGCGACTCAAAGGAAGTGTTCTGTGCATAGGTTATACATGTATATGTATGTATATAGATAGACAAGTGGTATATATGCGCGGCGGCCACTGGTGGTGGTGGTGGTGGTGATTCCGCAAAAACTTTTAATCGTTCGCTTCCGCCGGATAAAACCGACAAATTGAAAGGCAAACTGCAAAGTTTGCACTCGTAAGCGCCGCAGTCCGCGAGCAGCTCTCACACGAAACTTGTGTAAAAGCGATGCGTCAACATTTGCCTCCATTCCCTCGACGAACGCGCGCGCCACGTGTACTACTATACGTGTACGCTTTCCCTCGCGTCTATAGGTTGACGTTTGATCCGCGGCCTGATTTTTCACTCTGTACACTCGCGAGCTCACCCACGCGCTTTTATTTTTTTCCCCTCGACCTCTGACCCTTCCACCCTCCCTCTCTCTCTCTCTATCTCTCTCTTTTAACCCTCCTTTTTCAGCATCCGCGCGCGTGGGATACAGCTTTTTGCTCCCCCTCCCCTCGAGGGCATGAGGATGCGCGAGAGCTGCAAATTCAATTTTGTAGCAGGAGCAGCTTTTCACCGCGCGATAGTTTACTCTGTTCCGGCCGAACGTATATATATTTTTTTTTTCAACTCTAGCCAACAGACGGTTGCAGCGTGCCCGCGCGCGCGCGCGCGTTGCTGGTCTACTTTTGCGGAAGGCGCAGCAGGCGAGTGTGGGGATAGCGAGATATGGCGGCCGACGAGCAAATTGGTATTACAGGCCGTTTTCCGATGACGCGTCACTATCTAGCGAGTATGTGTATGTGTGTGGTTGATGGAATGTATGTGTATGTGTAGATGTGAGTGTATGTTTCCTGGAACGAGAAAGCCTGTGGGATTTTTTGTTTATGATTTAACTACCTCGCGAATGGTATATATATTCAGTGGCTGCGTCTGCCTGGGATTGTGTAGCCAATATTTGCGAGTTGTAAATTTTATTATGACTCTTTTTTTAGGTTTTTTTTTTATGATTAAATTGTATAACAAAAATAGTACGGGGAAATAATTTTAAAATTTTCTCTAAAAATGAATGACATGTGGTGCACTGAAAAGATCCAGAGCGTGAATTATCTATGCCCTCGTATTTCGTATAATACATATAGTTGCAACCGCAACGTATTACGTATTCATATAGTATAAGTACTATTTTTTTTTTAACTGATGTTTACTTATACTAAATGTATTGAAGATTCGCGATAAGTATAGGTATATTTAGTAAATTTAATCTTTGTCATTAAGTTAAACAAGGACGTGTAAATTTTTTATAAACTTTTATACTTTGAATTAATAGAAAGAACTTATTCATCTTCAATAAATTCGATATAAATTGTCGCCGAATAAACTATATTGCAGGAAACGAAATTTAGCGATTCCGATATTACGAATTCACAAACTTCGAATAAAATATATATTTCCTTTACTCGATTTCGTATATTTCATTTATTAGCTATAAAATGGTTTCGATTTCCACCGGGGAACTAGAATCCACAATTGGGCTTTATTGTATCCCAAATTGATAACCAGTATATTCACAGTCTGTTTGGGCTGCTGCGTGCGCTTACGCAGAGAGCCGACGCGAAGGACGGTTACAGAAATTACATGTAATTAATCAATGAATTACGTGTAATTATGTCACACAAAATAGTTGAATCAATCATTAATAATCACAATTACAGCATGCAAATCTAAGTCTGACATAAAAAAAACTTGCGTATTTCTAGCGTGAATACTTGTGTAATACAATTATTGAAATTCTGTAAATGGTATTATAGGAATCGAGTTTACATTGGTCAATGTCGAGACATGGGAATGCGAATCATCGGAATGCTACAAGCCGAATTCGGACTTTCACGAAGTTTTCACCGAGAAATGTCGAGAAACGTAAATTCCGCAACTTCGACGTCTAAGACGTCCAATGTCGGATTGATTTTCGCTCGGTCTCCTGTACAGTATAATCAAACTTTTTTGACTTCTAATAATTCAAGTTGGATTGGTATTGAGTATATTTTAGAGTTTACGATTTTCAATACCTTCAGAATTCACCACTAACTTTGAAATACGTAAATTTTACATTGTACTAAAATCAATTAAATATATTGAAATTCTTCAACTTGAAATAGCTTCCACATCTTAAAAATCAAAATCTTTCCGTGGCAGAGTTTTTATTAGTTTAATAATTCCATAAAGCTATTGTTATGAATTTAGTTATACGAATGTTTACCCCAGTGATGAACTTATTTGAGATAAAAATATCGATCTTTCCGAGACAAGAATATTAAGTATTATCGTTTTTATATTATTCTTGATTTTTAAATAAAATATGTATAGTTACTCCTATACTGAACTCTAAATTATAATATGACTATATAAAAAAATATTCAAATCCTAGATAACCTAAATACACTCATAAAGTAACGAGCTCACCGGATGACAATACAATTTTTCTAGGTGAAAAAAGAAAAGAATTGATCGATCTATTACGACGTCCTTATTGTGCCCGATAGTGTAGCTCACTTCAAGACTGCAAACTTGATCAAGCCCCATGACGGTTGTCGGACAATACTTTCTCAGTCACTTATATACACATACACATACAATATATATATACCTTTCCCGAAGGAGAGTAAAGAGAGCATCGCGTCCTTTCTCACCCTCAAGCTCGTTAGTTCAGTCTCTCTGGTCTCCGTTGCTCCTTTCATCCTCGCGCGGCAGCGAGAGAAAGAGAATTCCAAAAACAAGGCACGCAACCGATAATCGGCATCTTGGGAGACAAAGGCTTCTTCTCTCTTTCTCTGTCTCTCTCTCTCACTTCTATGCGCGTCTTCCGGCTCCCATGGGAAGTCGCCTTATTGACTGCGGAATGCTTTATTCACTCGAGCTCTTCGAAGTCGATTATCCTCCCTCAGTTGGATTTACATTTCTCGCGAATTTATATGTTTACGCTGAGGGAATGAAGATTAATCGACTCGAATGACATACATATCTATATAGTTCGGTTAAGAGTATAGACAATAACGTATGGATCGCGTTCTATTTTATCGTTGTGTTGAGGAGAATTCCTGCGCCTATGACACGAGGAGTTTCGTCATTATATCATGGTTATCCTTACCGGCCATGACTCGATAATGTGCATGTATATCTATACACCTTCACTATGTACTCGCGAACAAAAGCCTCCTCACGGTCTCCGCGGATGAGCGCGCGATGATGGTGTGAGAAAAGAAAGAGACCATCGCTCCTAATAGAGATATTGTGTATGTATATGTGTATGTGCGTGCCTTGTGATTTGAATATTAGAGTAAGGTTCAAACACTCGAAGGAGGTGTTTAATATCACTTGGATATACCATTGCATTGTGCCTTTTTTTTATACGCGAATGAATTTTTTGTGTAATTTTTTTACTTGTATTCCTATTTGATGTATTGGACGCTACCGGATATCCCGATGATACTTCTGTTATTTTACTCTTAACATATATATAGACGAATAAAATCTTGCACAACTCATTGCATGGTTGGTTTAATCATTAAGTTCCCGTGTCCTCCGAATTCTCAGCATTCAAGCAAACAATCAACGTAACACTTGTCTTTATTTTCTAATAAACGTATCTACTTCCGCATATATTACATGTCCATGGGTCATAACGCACAATACAGAATTTTTACTTCAATCACTTTGTTTCTTATATTTTCACCTCTTTATGACATTGCGACTATTTTATACAAATCGGATGGCGGACTACCTCTTCTCCAAAATTAATGCTACCATCATATTGTTTATACCTAAATATTAGCAATCCACCGTAAAATCGTATTTCTTTGACGGATCGTTTGAAACAGCTATCAATATTTGATCCATTCAAGCTTATTAATCTCGGCAGTATATTAATTCCATCTTCAACTGATTCATCACTCACTCTTTTGATACGATAAACTTTATGAATGACGCTTGAAAAGTCGCATACATGCGCGATCAGTATAATATGCGAATATAAGTTTATACACGATAGAAAGAACGAGTGTATATATTATATACATCTATAGGTATAGATACGAGTGACTTTGGAACGAACAAAGTACCATTAGAGGTACAGCGCGGGTGGCGTCATCATCGTGCGTGCGAAAACACGCGATCAGTTTTGTAATAAGCATATTATATATATACAGCGATCCAACTCTCGACAGTCGACTTCTCAATCTTTAGCCTATAGGTCACAGGCTGCGACGCTATTCATCGTTACACAGACGCGTTTGTAAAGTATTGCATTCATAGATCGTCTGATGGACGGGGGTTGAGTATATACGCGTCGGCGATTGAGACTTTGCGCAGCGGCGTGTGAAATCGATCGCGGGAAGTTTTTAGTCTAGCGGTGGTCCTTGAAATATATACCAACCTATTTTAGGAAGGATTGTTCTCAATGAAGTGGAGGTTGATTCTCGAGGATAAGATGAATAGATTGAATAAATTTGTTATTTACGTTTTGTTTAGGTAAATAAACATAATAATTTTTAATAGATATTAAAGATTCAGCTGATTTGTAAAAAAAATTTTACCAGAATTTTGTTCTCAATTAGCCCTTTGGGGTTTCAGTGGCAAGATCAAAATGCAAAAGAAGAAAAACAATTGTCAATAAAAGAGGGACTTTTCAAATTAAACAGTAGTCTTCATCTTACGGAATTCGGGTTATCTAAGAAAAGCATACTAACGTTCTTAAAAAAAGTAAATAATATTTCAATTCAAAGTTATTAATTGGCACGTTAAAAATCAAATAATCCTCGGTAACTTTTAATGAACACGCAAGTAGACTGCTGATGAAGCTGATAGTCAGAAAACTGAAAAAAAAGAAAAATTAATATTGATTTTCCTGCAGTAAAGCTTTTGAAAAAATAAACCAAAGAATAGTGTACATTAAAATGCACGTCCACTGTATGAATAAACCCACATTATATATACAATTATTTAAAGATGCGTTTTTTGAACATCAATAAAAAGCAAATACAATATTTAAACTAATCAACAATTATGTATCTTAAACTGAAAACGCTAGTGTAAACGAAGGATAACAATCCCATGATAATCATTCGCTCTGCACTATGATATGACAATATACACCTCGTATACATCGCCTCTTCAGTCATCAAACAGTTGACTCATCGCAATCGAATCCGAACTGCGTTTCCCAACAGTCAACCAACGCATCCTCGAAATCCATCCGATCGAAAAAATTCAGGATCCACATCATCGTTCATAACTTGCACATACACACATATATATACAATACGTGTATATGATACGCTCTCCTGGGTCTCATCATCGCCCCCTCGCTCTTGATTTACAGCGCGACCTTGCGCATACATTAACCATCCTCGAATCTCTTCGTCCCCGACACCCACAACAAACTCGATCGCGTTGAACAAAAGGATATAGGACGCAGTGTGAAAGAAAAGAGACAAACGTGTGCGTGCGGTGTATATGTATATATCATGTTGAATATATCCCTCTCACCTCATCGACCGACGAGCATATAGGATTCGCATCGGTAGTCGTTAAAAGTGGCTCGACAGCGCGTATAATCCCATCGGTTATTGTCCAATTATATGGCGCAACACATAACGTAGCCGTCGCCTCGTCTCTATGTATATAATAGTACATTTTGTCCCGACGAACCGAAACGCGGAAGACGTTGACGGGTCCGCAACGATGGCAGGGGCGTGATGCGAGCGACGAGCCGTGATACGAGTGGGGGATCGATATCTATATATATAGATATATACACCATGTATATGTATCCTGTAGTGTATACAGGACTGACTATACTCGCTCTATAGCGTATGGTATAAAAGTTTCGGACGGCCTGTGAAGTGGATCATTTTTTCACCGACTATTGTCATCGATAGTTTGAGAGAGAGAAAGAGAGAGTGAAAAAGATTTGCGTCCGGATATATTGGTGACGGCAGTGCGTGTGAGTGCGAGCGTGTGTTGTATTGTGCGAAAGGTGTATATATATATACATACTTGTCCGATTTGCAACATGAAGGTAAATTTTTTTTGTACTAGATGTGGCTTTTTTGGATTGTGATTAACTTTTCGAAAGTAGTTTGAATAATATTATGTAATTTTGTTGAGATTAACGAGATTAACGAGAAAATCAAGGAATATATAGAATTTATACTGTTTATAAGACACTGTACCATCTCCTTTTCTTATTTAATTTATATATAGGGCAATTGTGAAAGATTCAAGTAAAATAAATATAATATCTGACAAAGAAAATACCAGCATTAATCACTCTCGTAAGTTTGCAAACATTTAGCCAAAATATAATTTGAATTTCTTTCTATTGTTTTTCAATTTTAAGTGATTATTACAATCTTATGACTTATTGGTCGGTTTATTAATGTAAAACTATTACTAAGATTTTTTAGGACGGCATAGGATAAATACTATCAATATGGCCTACCCAAATTAGAAACTGAAAAAAATATTATTTTAAGGTTTCGGCGTGATAAATTGTTTTTTAAAATCTGTTAAAAGTGATATTTTTAAGTGACGTATATACAGGACAGTTGCAGTCTTAATATTTTATTATGCCATCGATTAAATTATGAGAAATATCTCTGAAAATACATAAGAATAATCTGTCAAAATAACAATTTCATCACCACCATCTTCATCAATTTCCAGGCCTCAGTAGCACTTCTCTGTCTTCTCATCGGCTCAGCATTAGCTAGCTTGGAACCAGCAGGTTACCGCACGCCTTCGCGTAGCTACCTGGTGCCACCATCACCAGCACCAGTGAACCGATATATCCCGGCGTCGAGCGACGCTTACCGTGGACCCCAGGTTGTGGACGCAAGACGTACTCCACCATCTGCGTCGTATGGTGTACCCGATTACAAGGGATCGTATTCACATCATCAACGACAACAGGTGAGATAAATAATGATTTTTTTTAAGTTTTGTATTGTATCATGAAGTTTGCATTCGGTATGTCTGAAAAAGGTATGTAGAAATAAAAGGCTTTTATTTTTCTTTTTCCGAAAGAAAAAAAATACGTGTTCAAGAAAAAATTTTCATAGTTTTAATTAAATAAGAATGATGAAGCCCTACGTGGATATATCCTACTCGTATCCAAGTTTTCAAGTTTATTCGCTTACGTAATAGTTTTTCGTTTAACTAATGCAATTGTTTGATACGCAGTAATGAAACATTACGATGTTATATCAACACATTAGAGTAGCAAAACTTTCCATTTGTACGTTAAGTAATTGATTGTAAATAATGGAAAAGGGAAAAAGAAAGTTATTCACGAATCCTTTCAATTCTATACAGGAAATCTGTGCTATAAAACTGACGTTTTTTCTTATTACACGTCGCAAAAGCAAACTTTATTTACCCTAATAACCAGTAAAATAGCTTTCTCGCCCTAATCAAAACATATGTACGGGGGCACACAGGATAACGGCTTTATCGCCGGCCGGTGGCTCGATTGTTTTTCGGCTCCTTTGGGAAAACCAGGCGCAAACAGCCCTCTTGTGACTGTCCCGTGACCTCGACGTGGTTAGTGTTTAGGGCTCGAAAGGCAACCTCGTTACGTCACATTCGTAACCCGTGGCGGCCCCAACGTAACAAGAACAGAGTGATGTGTACTTATTACGTGGCGAGAAATTAGTTCGATGCTGTGTATAGCGTGGCGCAAGAAAGTATATATATGTATATACAGATGCTTTCCGAGCGGGGCCGAACAATGGTTTGCTCTGATCTTTTATTTTTCTGGCTGAGTGCTTGATGATCACGTATATAAGTCAATTAGACGGGGTTGGACAAATACAATACTTTTTGTCTTAATTAAATGTTTAATAAGTTAATTAATACGATAAGAGAAATTTCATTATACTTATTAAAAGATTTGGAGAATCTTGAGTGTAAATATTATCAAAACTGGTGTGAATAGAATACATAAATAAATTAGAAATAAAAATTTTAACGACTTTTTTTTCAATTTTGTTTAATAATTCATAAGTTTAATGGTATTATTATGCAACACTTACTGTATCAATTTTTAAATAGCCAGAGAAATTTCTTGAAATCTTATGAAAATTATGAAAGATTCTCTCCCACGCGCGTATATGAATATTTTATAAAGACTTTTAGTATTCATGTGTCAGCTGTAAAGTATATTCATTTAGAGTAAACGTTCCAAAATGATCCTCCATTGTTTATTTTATTTTAACATCTGACTAGAGCAACTATATTTCGTTATAGGTGTATGTAACTATTTTTTATAAATTTTTACACCTCATTTGTACATTTATTATTTTGAAAACTTTTTTTTTTAAATACAACAGAATGCTATTGCAGCCAAGTTTCCGCTACATTCTCTTCCCAACTAAAACAATTAAATCTTAATTTTCGTGTACACAATCATCAGTGAGATACTTAGGAGGAGAAAAAAAGTCTAGCAAACAAAATCACCAAACTGCCGGCAAAATAAACACTCGTGCCTCACGAAACGCAACTTCATCGTAACGAACTCTAAAAACTTGCCAAGTGTCATTCTGAGGAGAGAAAATCTACGGCGGGAAAACGATTCCGGCGCCTCTCCATCATTTCTCGCTCGCCGCGTGCTTCAGACAGTATAGCTGTCTTTCTCACTACTTGCACTATACTGGTACTTTTCGACGACTCTCATCCTCGTCTCTAGAAAAGTGTACTTATACTGTCCGAAATTTCTCACGCCTTGTGCGTGTCGAAGTGGCACGAGTTTCGTATATAGACGCGAGTTCGTATTCCGCAAATGGTGTAGGTATATCTACCCATGTGTATAGTTCACTAAGGACCGACTGTAGCACTGATTTTCTTTTACTTGAGGGTCCGAAAGTTTGGAATTGAGTTGAATTGGATGAACACCAAATATTGGTCATTGTGTTTCGAATTTTAGTATTATAGTATTGATGTGGCTATTAGATATGGATGATATGCATGCAAAAATAATGACACTATACAGGTTTTAGTTAAATGAATTGTTTATAATATGTATGAATATTAATGTTTTATAGCTTTATTTTTAAAAAAGTATTGAAAAGTGTCTCTTAAAAAAATAATCATTTAACTTTAAAAATTTAAATATTATTTCAAAAATAAAATGTGAAACTAGAAAAAATGCACTCCTTAATCCCTAAAACTGACTGATCGACTGTGTACATATTTTATTACACCTTTCAATGCTCAATTTTAAACGATATTAAGTAAATTGTATAGAATTAAATTCGTATATATAAAAACAAAGTACTTTAAGCTACGTGTCAAAGCCGCAATAAATAACATATATACGAAGCAATTTATCAATATTTAATTCTTGCGACCTATATATATATATATATAAATGCAGTTATAATATCATAAATAGATTTCAAAAATCCTAAAAATCATTGTAAAAAAAATTCAAAATTACTATTCAAAAAATAAAAATTTCGATCAACGAATGTGAATAATAAATTATCTCCCAAAGAAAGTAACAATTACATAAAGATTCTCTATCACAATGGACATATAATAAATTCTAGCAATAAAACATTATCTCCTTTCCCTCGAATTCACTAATCATTCTTCTTCTTCTTCTTTCAGGAACACTACGAGCCAGCCAAATACGACTTCGGCTACCGGGTACGCGACAACCGGGGCAACGATTACGGCCATCATGAGGCGCGCGATGGTTCGCTCACTCGGGGTAGCTACAGTGTCCTCCTACCTGACGGCCGTAGGCAGCACGTCGAGTACGAGGCGGACGAGGCTGGTTTTCGGCCGCGCATTTCGTATGAGATTGTCGACGCCCGGGCGGGCGGCTACTAAATTCGATATAGGTTTATGTACGATATAGAATTATGAATCTCACCGAAAGCTGTAATATTGTTATATTTTTATATTTTATTGTACGTCAGAACGATATTTTATGTGTTGATAACGATTGATTTGAGCTGTGGAGATAAAATCTGCACGAACTTTTTAAAATAAAGTATATATATTCGAAATGTATATTTTTCGACACGCTAGTAGCTGGATTGTGTATTATGCTACAATTATTTTGTATACAATAAAATATTATTTTCAACAAGTTGTACCTTTCACATTAAACTTTAAAATGATATATGTTTATTATAATAAAAATATGTTTTTTATAAATGAAGTGTAATGTCACTTTTTTCTTAATCCTTTAAGACTGAGACTTTAATTTGAAAATTTTACAAGTCTGTGTTTTCTTGATTGTGCATTTTTTTTAATTAGTCTGTAAAAATTGATAAAATTAAATTTTATAAAATGAATTAATTGTTAGTGGCATTAGAAAATAAGAAGAAATAAAATATTGTTTATATAGCGGATATATAAGCTTTTATCTGCCTTTAAAAACTTAAAAGTTTGCTGAAAAATGGAAAATTTCATTTTCAAAAAGGAGTATTCGTTTAAAGAGCTTTTTCAAAATGACGAAAGTCTTTTTCTGAAAAAATAAAAACACTATTCGTTTTAAAGTTTCGTATATTAGAGTGTAATGCCGTTTTCATTTTAAAAGAGGATTCTTCTTTTCTTTAGTACCATTATTACGTACATTATTGTGAGTAAACTAATCCTAATATTCTAATCTTTCATTAACTGCATGCATGAATAGTAGAATTAGTTATTTGATTTCTCTGATGCAGTAATTAATTGTTTACATGATGTAATATTGAATAGGTATTATTCTGTTGTTTGAATGGAATATTAAAAATTCAATATTATGTTTACTAATTTTAACATAATTGTTTGAAAATTATGTCAGAAGATTTGAATGTATATTATATAATGCAATACTATGTTTGTTATAATAATAAAACGATAGCTAGATTACTGAATATTTAATTATTATTAATATCTATTATTATCGGTTATCTGTTTGTATACATAGGCAACCTTTTGAAATCATATATTATTAGAAGAAAGGCAGAGTATTCTTTTATTAACTAATTAACATACACATTTTCAATTTTACGTTAAGTATACACACATTCTCAGATAATATACGTATTCTTATGGCGAGCATACACGCCAATGTTTAAATCAAATAGCTGTATGTTAATTAGTTATCATATGACTAATTCTTTTATGTATATCTTATATTCCGTAGTTTTTGGTCACTTTAACTTATGATTTATAGCTTTTGGCTGCTTTCAGACGTAACGATATCTATATAAACAAAATATTGCACCTTCTTACGTAGTATATTACTGCATATAATATAATATAAACATAATATGAACTATTTAAAAAAAGAACGAAATATCCAACATTATAACATTCTTTTCATTTTCGCAATTCTTCAACTGCTCGAATCCGCTCTTTTTTTGTTAATATTATACATCTCATACCGGTAACAGGTACAACAAATACACCTGAAATCGAATCACTTCGAGGGCTCGTTAACACAAGCCCGTCTACCTTGTGAAGTCACGTGAGAATTTATAGATTCGATGTACACGTATATAACTGCCCGATATGTCTAATTAGCGTGAAAAGCGATATGTATATATACATGTATATCTCGACAGTTGGCGATCCGTACATTGCGCTCACAACTTCTATACACTTGCAAATATATATATATATATATATTAAGGATGTACACGTAACGGAAATACGGGCGTGAGCGCGCCGTGGCTCACTTTATAACGAGATCAATATAAACCGATGCTCTAAGCCAGCCGTGATAATGTTTATAAGCGATTGGTGAGGTATGGTTCTTTTTATTGAGGATCTTTGTGTAGTATGTATAGAGGGCTAGTGTAAGATTATTGGAAGATAATTGACAAATTGATTTCCAGTGTTAACAATTTGTTTAATACTTATCTATATATTGTGGAGAATGTTAAGATGGCCTGAAAATCAGTTAGTTATTTAAATCAATTATTTTACCACGATTCTTAGTAATCTTCATCTTTAAAATTGTACAACTGAGAAATCCACTGAATATTCATTAATGTTTAGATGGAGCAATTTTAACTTTATAAAGTACACTGAAAAAAAATAAATCTTTATAGTTACAAATAATTGATCTAGTTGAGATTTGGAAACTATATTTTAGTAAGTAAAATATTCTTTTAAAAGATTTCATATATACTGACTTGCTTTCGTCCCTTGAAAAACGATATTACAGTGGTTCCAGTAAAGATTTTGTAAAAACCAACCACCTAAAAAAAAAATCTCAAATCCTAAAAGCATTCGGGCGTCAAATATCATATCCCTATATTTCTCCCACAAAAGCAAGAGACATATCCGTTCATAACAGCAATGCCAATAAGGAATTCCACCCTCTCTTTCCCTCTCTCTCACTCTATTCTCCACGTGCAAACACACATACGCAGGGACGCGTATACCTAAATCGGATAACATAGCGTTCGCTCCTTCGGCGTACAAAACGTGCCGATGCACACGTCGGGCCACTATACGTGGTTCGATGTACATCCATATGATTGATATATATATATATATATATATATCTTTTGATACATACGCGTATATATGCGTGCAACCGCAGCAGTGTGCCATTCGTATACATATACACATATATATGTAGACGTGCCGAGAGCATGCAAGGTGATCGCGACAGAGAATGTGTATATATGTATATATCATTGTATTGTGTGTGGCTATGTTGGCTGGATAGACAGGACCGGGAGCGACTCATAGAAAATTTACACCGGCATGTACATACCGGCCAATGGATTTCTCCGCGCGCAGTGTCTTATTGGTGTCTGCGGCTGTCTCCAGATCTCTCGAGGTGTATAACGTATATATATATACTGACATGATAGCGATATATAGACTGCGTGATGGATGGTACTGAAATTTGGGTACATGGATTACAGACGTTCTTTTTTTTTTGAATATTCAAGTCTAGCCGATGAAGACGTCACGGTTAGTGCAATCTTCTTTTCGTTATACCTGGCAATCTAGCCATCGAAGTTACGGTTACGTAAAAGATATATTTGGAGTATATCTATTGAAAGAAAAAAAGTAAACCGAACGTTAATTACGAGACCGAAGAAGATCGAAAATCGAAAATTTTTAACTGGTTTGCGTGTCGGCCTTCTACATATGTGTGTAACTTACGAAACTATTTTGCTTCATCCAATTTTTTTTTTTCTTCAAAGATCCTTTTCACGTCTCGTCCTCTTAGCCGCAAATATCGCACGCATATTAGCGTCTAACGATCGTAGGAAATTCTTACGTATTCGCAGGGTACATAAGTATATACATAAGCGCGCATGATGCGAAAACGCTGTGCGCGCACGCGGGTGAAAGGCCTTGAGGTGAAATTCGAGAATCAAGGATGCTCGCTGTCATATATTATAACAGCGTGTATATAAGCACGCACGATATGGGTCAGCGATGGTAACTTGGTTGCTTCCGAAAACCAGATTTATTAATCTCTTTCTCTCTCTGTGTGAGTTTTGTACAGGGAAATTAATCGGACCACGCGCGTAAATCTGCCAGCGATCTCTGTAATGTTTCTGGCCGATACGCATCTCTCACGCGTGTTGCGTATATATGTTATGTACATACCATCAACGGCTGCTGTTGTTTGTTCGACGAGGAATATATCCGCAAAAAGCAAAGGAATTCCGCGCGCTCTGCGCGGTCGCGCGTAAACGCGGCGAAAGAGCAGCTTTCGCTTGGAATGAGAGGGAAAGATTGATATTATATTATATATGTATAAGTCTATCGTTTTCAATTTGTCAGTTTGAATAAGTTGTTGAATTGAGTAGGTTCAATAGAAGAAAGTTGGAGAAAAAATGTTGTAAGCTAATATAGTATAAATTTGGGTTTCGGTACAGGGCGTCATAAAGTCAATTTACTTTTAGTTACTAACGTATATCATTTTTCTAACTGAAAAATTAAGAAACTTTTATACATTGAAATCTTCCATAGAAACCCAGTGGATGGTTCTCGTGAAACTCTACAACTTTTGTCTAAATAATTTTTTTGTTTAAGATTATCTTAAAAAGTTATCCATCCAAGATAATATATCAAAATGAGATACGATACATAGACAGACAAAGAGAAGAGGGAGAGAGAGTGCTTGTATGAGAGAGGGAGAGAGAGAGAGTATAGTTGGAAAGATCGGGGATTGATTATGCCGAGCTTTGAAATGTGTTGTCACCCTCTGTAACGTTTGATAGATAGCAGGTGTATCTGATACATTATGCGCGATATGCGTATACGCTATCGAATGGTTTATGGCATCATGGAATTTTTCGTGTTAGGTTGTATCGTCGAATTTAGAATAAACAGATTTTATCTTGGAAGAAATTATTCGATATTTGGTAAAATTTCTCTGAATTATAACTTGTTGAATCTTTCGAGGACAACATAATATTTTGTTATAGTTGTAATAGTTTGTTTTAGTTTTTTTTTGTGGAAATCTCGAAATTTTTGAAATTTTTTTTTCAAATACAAAGGCTCTGGTTTATGTAAATTAACAAACGTTCAAAAGTGTTCTCCAAAAAATCAATAACCTTATAAATCAAACTTATCGAGAAATTAGTTTATTTATAGTTAGGAAAAATAATTATTTTTATAGTTGCTTAAGTAAAAAAAACTGGTTAAATTTCTGTCAGGGTTGTCTTGTTTTTATTGTCAATAAACATGTATTTGATAACGTTTGTTTTTTCTTCTCAATATTTGATTTACGATTCTAATTAATTTCGCTATATTGAAATGAGAATGCTTGCTTTATCGGTCGAAATGGTTTGCAAACAACGTATAGGTATATAAATAAACAACTAAATATTATACAATAATTTAATATATTTTAATATGTACACATGAATTTATATCTAACTTTATCTTATTTCTAGTATATTTGGGGTTATATTATTCAATAAAAAAAAAAATATTCACGAATTTATTAATCGATTGTATATCGCGTAAATAATATTTACGACTAACGAGCAATTGCATGCATATTTATGAAAGCATAAATTTATCCAGATGATAATCGTAAATAAATGCAGTTGCAATAATCGTACAATTTACTCTTTATCTATAAATAATACGCGCACGAGCTAAATAATGCGCACTACAAATCATCTCTCTAAACTGAACTTTTTAGAACGATGTTCGTTGACATGGCTGATACATAGAACAATTAATTTTACTTTGTATAGGCAATATCCATTTAAAGCTGTACCAGATTCCAGAGATATATTCACAGAAACCAATGTGACGTACAATGCTTAACACAAAAATTCGGTTATTTATCATAATTGACGATTTCCTCATTAATTATATTATTTGATAGAGCACGTATAATTAATAAATGAATATTAATAGTAAGAAAAAAAAATTTATATGCATCATGTATCTTCAATGAAGTAGCTGTTATTTTATGGAAATTCATGTCGGAATCCAAATTAGACAATTCGACGAAAACTCTGTAAGTAGAGGCTTCAGCGAATGCCAGGCGACGACATCAACAATTCGGACAGCAAGTACACTTGACGTCTGTGCAGCATCCGTTCGAGTTCCTATGGTACGAGGCACAATTGGATCGAAAGTAAAATTCTTCAAAAAGGATGCGTTGCATAAGCGCCAGAGGAGTGTGACGATATATATAAAAGAGAGAAAGAGGGCGAGAGAGAGAGAGAGAGAGAAAATTAGATTGCATGGAATGTAAATTATTCGAGTACACATAAAGTGAATTTGAATAATTTGCGTCAGAGCTGCGAGATGCACTGTCTTACGATATTGTTTCGGCGCGCCTGAATAAACATGAATGAATCGTAGTGTGGGGGGATTAATTCAACACATACATATTTTCATCTCTAAAAATCAAAGGTTGCAATGTCACGCGATCAAATAAAAAGAAAAAAAGAAACGTGTTTACAACGATACTTGAGTGAACGAGATTTCTCGAGTTTTACGACGGATATTACAAACCTCCCGAATATCGGTTGAAGTACGTGATGAAACGTTTGCAAACTATATTAATCTGGTTATGTAACAACCAATTCTACTTGTATAATATACTGCTACAATTTTATTATAAACGTATAATATGTGGAAAAGCGCAAAGCGTTATTGAATTTTATTACCAACGTATACGATTTTACAATTCTATTAAATTTTCATCAAATACAGGTGCACACAGCTGCAGAGATCGAATTCTCAGCTCTTCATTAATAAGCTAGAGTAGCCCGGTAAACCATCGAACGCTACCTTGGATTGGCTTATAAATAAAGCATTTAACACGCGGCTTGCTGATACGTCCTCTTTTTATTTTCGAAACTCACGGGCAATTTTCGTAATTAATATAATGCGCCTCGCGTGTGTCGTCTATATATACATATATATATACACACATATATATTTTCGTAAATTGCGTGAAAAATCCTCATCGCTTTTTCGTCCGTTAGCAGCACAAAAGTGCATTCATTAAGCCCGGCTGATGCAACCTGGCGCAATTTATTCATATATATATATATATATACACACATATATCGATTTAACGTCGTTTTCGAGAAAACTGGAATGTCAACGAACGCGCGAGCATTTGGCATGTGAACCAATCATCCAGGGAAAATGACCGAAAAGGTAGAAGACGAGCGGTCGACGCATATATGTGCAACGTCATATCGTATTGACGCGTGGATCCGGTATATGTATGTATATATGTGAGAGCGTGAGTACCTGTCATCGTGATCACTGTGACAGGTCGCGATTTAACGCGAGGAGAGATACCCCAGACGACAGAGTGTATATACACTTTTTCGAAGTACAGGTAAGTTTGGCTTTAGCGTATATTCGGTGTCTGTGCGTGTAATTTTAAAATCGACGGTAACATCGGATATGAGGATATGCTTCTCCAAGTAAATTGACAATCAGAGTTACAGATTTTGTAAAAGATGTTTTTGAAAAATTGATAGGAGAGTTTGACAAAAAAAGGTTATTGGGTAATAGTATCATCTAATGATATGTATCTAAATAACATACGTATTACCATAGTTTCTAGGCCAATTATAAAATTGATGACGGTATTAACAAATGTCGATGTTTTGTGTGGTATAATACCTATAATATTTGAATTTAATCTATATACAATTTGTTAACACAATAAAAGAGTAGGTAGCTCAAAAAATTTTTCAAAATAGAATTAATTCTTGGACAATTTTGTAGTTTCTAAATAACTATAAATAAATCGTGTTATTTTATTTTTTTGAAATTATATCAAGGTATTTTTTTGACGAATTGAGAAAAGCATTTTGTTATAATATTTTGAAATTTTAATATTTTACGGTCTACAGCAGGACACTACTGCTGGATTATTAATTATTATATATCATGAACTTTGAGAGTAAAATGTAATGATTATAAGTTAATTGAATATTGATCGACAATCCATCATCAAACCATAACGAAGAAGCTATGGTTCCAGATATTATTTAATTTGGATCCCGATATTATTGGCGAACCAAGCCAATAAAACATTGCCTATAAAAATAAAAATTTCCAGGTATATATTTCATTCATTAAATTTTTCATCGACTCTCAGAACTCAATATTGATATCACAATAATAAATTTCTCTGTAAAGCTATATCGTTACATTTGTTTCGTGTCAATTACAACAACGAACCTCACGATACCGTATAACCATCATAAAAGAATCGCCATCTCCATCGCCCCATCCATCACCGTTGACCGAGGCACCTGCCAGCAGCGAAAGGAGGAAGCATCCTACATACTTATCCGTCAAAAAAAAAAAGAAAGAAAAGAATCACGGCACGATACTCTCGCGTTCGTCGCGGCCTTGCTCTCGATGTTACGCACCTATTGCGAAACCGCGTCGCCCGCTCTTCCACTATATATATACCTATATGTATATATACACGCACGCACCTACTATATGCGCTCATCACCTTTCCTATATTATACGACGCACTTGCGTGAATAAGCTGCGAATGCCAGGTCCATTAGTCCATTGGCGTTGTGGAGGTGGTGTGCGATGGTGGTGGTATAGTAGTAGCAAGTGGGTCTAACGCTACTACTAAGCAGGGGCGGCGCGCACGCATCCACGCACACTTAAGGAGGAGCACAAGTGGCTCTGTTAGAGACGTATAGAGCTGCCTGAGCGGAGGAGGTGTGTATAAAAGGTGCGGACTGAACAGGGACCCATATCAAATCAACTTCCGAACTCGCGGTACAAGCATGAAGGTAAGCTGGAGAAGCTAAGGAAGGTTTCGGATTTCTTCGTTTTGGAAAATTTTTTCGGTTCTTTTTTTTCTATTTCGCGGAATGAAAATTATTTAAAATCAGTGATTAAGTATTGTTGATTATGTGCAAGTTCGACGGTTTTGTTATTTATCGAATCGCGTGTCTTTGTGATTGAAGCTGTTGTTTAGTTAAATAAAAAAGAAAAAGGACTTGAAGTGATTAAGTTTTATGGTGTCAGCAAGCAGACGTGTGTTTTCGGCAATGGAATATTACTTTTTTAATAGTGTTCCAATTTGAGAATTTTATATTATTTTTAAAATAATTAATTAAGTAAACAATTGTTTTTTAAAAGTGATAGTCACATAGTTCTTCTTTTTTTAAATAATTTTTCGGTTTACTCTTTACGAGATTAATTCGTATCACATTACAGGTTTAAATTATGAATTCAGTATAATTTCTCATTTGAATGAAGATGTTACCTATAACGTCAGCAAGAAACTAATGGCCTAACGCGAAAATTTTGAAATAGAGAATCTTCGGTTTTGGCTTACGCAACGAACTATTACAAATCCAAATCTAGAGCTGTTCAACAGTAAAGCCTCAATTTTAATATCAATCATTCGAATAATTTTCGTAAATCCAATATTGCACACGTGATAATTTCAAAAGCTGATTTCAGAAACTGTTCGCTTTTTCGTCGAATTTCAGGTCTTCGTCGTGCTTCTCTCGGTAACCACGCTGGCGCTGGCCAGTCTGGAACCGGCCGGTTACCAACCCCCGGGTCAACATCACCACCACCATCAGCACCAATCTTCGTCATCGTCAGCTACACAGTACTTGCCACCCCATCTCCAACACCAGGAGCAGCATCACCACCTGCATCACCAGCCGGCGCCCAGCAGTCCACCAGCTGTAGCCTCGTTTCAGTACCTGCCACCATCTAGCTACGATCGTCCGGCCAGCCCGAGTAGACCTCAGTCCCAGTACCTGCCACCCCGGCCCCAGCAATCGGCGCCTGCTCCATCGACCAACTATCTACCGGCCGCACAGAAACCGCAGCTCAGTGCGATCCCCGCGAACGACTACCTGCCGCCGACGCCTCGACCCCAGCCAACTCCAACTAACGATTATCTACCCCCACGGCCTAAACCCGTGACAAGTGCGCCGCCACCACTTCCAGTCAATGAGTACCTGCCACCTAGTACAGCTGCACCCGCACCGGCTAACGATTACCTGCCGCCCAGTAGGCCGGTTACCCAGGCGCCACCAGCCAACGACTATCTACCGCCCAGGCAACCCGCACCATCGGCACCTGCGCCCAGACCTATTGCTAACGACTACCTGCCCCCAGCTCGGGAACCATCGGCCTCTGCTGTCGTACCCCCCAAGGGTGACTACCTACCACCCAGGCAAGGCGCACCCGCAAGACTGGCGCCCACAACGCCTGTGCCTAGGATCTCCGTTGTCTCCGTGTCCCCATACAAGCTCGACAGCTCAGCTTACTCCAAGCCCAGACAGCAGCAGCAGCCGAAGTACACTGGCTCTGGACTGGCCACCTCCGCTACGTCGTCACCTGCTAGGAGCAGGGGATACTCCGGAAGTGGTTACTCATCTGGCGCCCAAAGCTTCGGAGAATCGAGCTACGAGCAGCCTTCAGATAATTATTTGCCTCCTGTAGTCCCTGCTGCATCTGGAAGTTACAGCGCGGCTGACTCGGGTTATCAATATGGAGCTGCATCTCGTGCTTCTGTGGAGCAATCGACGGTGAGTTTTTTTTTACAATGCATCTTTTTTTTTTTTAAAGTAACTCGTTGAGATGGTATTTTACTGTTGACTGATACATTATTTAAACGCTTTTAAATATTTTATGCGACGGGAAGAGTTACTTACTGATGACTAAAAGTAGAATGTTATTTTAACAAACATTTGTCTGTCTCCGACCTTTTAAATACAAAATCACAGTGCTAAAAATAATTTGTCTTTTAACTACTCGTTTTGTAAACGATTTTCATTTCTTTTTTTAACGGTTAAGAATAAATAAATGAACTACTAATGAATTAATATCGTTTAAAATAAAATAATGACTTTTTTTTTTAATTTTAATCACTTCGTAATGGATGTGCCGTACTTATGGACTTATGTTGACGCCATAATCTACATAAATAATTTTTTTATTTTTCGGTGAAATCGTAATAAAAAAGCGTTGTAATATTTAATATGAACATTCTCCCATTGTTTTTAATATTTTGACGTTCATTTTTGTGTGTTAAGGATCATTACGACTCAAATTTTCGTGGAAATATTAAAGTATCTAGAACCGGACAATATTTTTTTAAGAGTTGCAAAAAATATTTTTAATATTTTAAATGATTTTTTATTATTATAATGATTAAAACAGAAACTTATTCATGTTTTCATAGAACCTCTGTAAAGATAATTTTTTTGCATTTTAATTTTAATCGGCAAAAACTAACGCTATGGTTGTAAATGCTATTACATTTACATGTCCTTTGTACCTCTATGAGATGTAATTTAATTAATTATTTAATAATCATATCAAGGCTAATTAATAAATATAGATAGAAATGGTATAATAAGTTTCAGTTAAAGTTAAGTTCGGCACGGATTTTAATGGAGTGTTATTATAATATCAGTTCAGTTTCAGTTAAATTAATGTACAGATATGCATTTTTAATGAACTGCTACGAATAAAAAGTAATGAATACTGGATTTATACCATACTCTACATTATGAGCAGCGGCATAGTTACATAACGTTCAGTAAATTTAATTATGAGCCAATTTATCCTTTACTGCATTTAAATAACATTTCTCGTTTTCCATAAAACAATGCAAATATTTTATTAATTAACAAATACCATTGTTCATGTTATTTTATTTCATAAAAATCGAATCACTTTGTACACCGGTACACACATATATATGTATTATAAAACAACACAGCGTACAGCTGATTTTCAAATAATGCGAAGTAACACACCAACGAAATTTTAAATGAAATCGCAGGAACCAGCCAAATACGACTTCGAGTACCGCGTAAGCGACGAGTTCGGCAACGATTACTCGCATAAGGAAACGCGTGAAGGCGCTCAAACCCAGGGATTCTATAGCGTACTTCTGCCCGACGGCCGCAAGCAAATCGTACACTACGAGGCGAACGAAGATGGCTTCAGGCCGCGTATCACCTACGAGGAAGCTGCTACTGTCCTGTCCAAGTCCGCAGGTGGTGCTGACCTCGGCTTCGCCGGCTACGGTGCCAGCGCTAACAGCCTAGACGGACAGCATGGACCATACTAGTCGCGTGGAGGTGAGCCCGATGGCGTAGAGACAGTTGAAACGGCGACGAGGAGCTTAAGAGATAAATGTGAATAGCGATGGGTGGATATTGGTTTTGGTATATAGATTTTTTTTTTGTTTCCGATTCAGTTATTTGAGAAATACTGTTATTTTGGTAATATTGTTTGTAATTTCTTCGAAAATTTTTAATTATAAAAAAAATAATGTTAAAATTACCGTAGCCAACGAGCAACGAAATCCAATATTTTCGATGATTTATAATTGGAAAACTCGGTAATTAAATATAAGCTCAACAGCTGAAAAAAAAGGAATGTATTTGGACGGCGCGGAATCATCTGTGCGTTTTTACGGGTTCAAAGTATTACATTTCGAATTGGTTTTTGTATCCGTTGATGATTGATGGCTTCCATTATTTTTTCTGTTCCATAAATTCAAAACTGAATAAACAAGAAAAAATCGAGATGATGATAGTTTTTCGAGTATTCGGGTAAAAAAATCATTAAAACTCTATTAATGTCGACTTGGCAGGTGTTTCTCAGATGAAATGCTTCGCGTCGATTTTAAAATTTATCGGTAAGCTCCCGTCGTACCGTGTAATAATTTAAACGAAGACAATTTTTAGTATTAAATGTCAAACCACTTACCTTATAGGCGCGTAGTTAGCATTTCCATATGATTTATGCAGATTGCAGTGTGTGATAAAATTTCTTCACTGGTTCTACTTATACATACGTGTTTCTTAATATATGTTAACTGTATTTGTGTAACGATTGCATGTTGAGAAGTTTATCACTGCGCTCGAAAGATGTAATATATAAATACATAGATATATCTGGATATATAATATAGCGACGAACTATATTTTTTTATAGATTTTTTTATTATACTTTTGCGTGCGTGCCGAAGATACAAGTATTAATTATATATAGATATATTTCAATATCGATTCTGCTTGTGTACTTATCAAATATTTTACATTTTTGTAGAAAATATATTTTATTTATAACATTACACATACCTCGTCTACATTTACTAAAATAACTGTTCATATAGCGAATTTTATTCTTTAGCATTAAGTTTTTAGCAAAAAACAATTTATTCTCATTTCGCGAAATGGTAAAATAATGAATAAAAGAAGAAGTAATGGATTTGTCAAAAGTACAGCAGTCCAAATCCAAATGTCGACTATATCTGCGAGCGTGAAATTACAATTTTCCACAATCCTATTCGTGTATATAAGTAGTTACGTAAGACAGAATCGCGGAAACGGCAAAGTAACAGATCTAAATCTCTCGCAATCCTCCGACGCCGCCGGGAAGTTGAGAGCTGCTATAGCAAAACAAAAACATATATAAAAGGTCCCTTTAAATGTCTATGTTAATATCTATGCAGTCGAGCATTTACATTAAAATACTATTTTTACGTGGGGGTCCAACTGATGGACCTGATTAGCATGTTTGTTTTATTTGAGGACGCGCCAATTTCCATTGTATATAAATTCGTGATTGGCGATTCATTTAATATTGACCTTAAGAATATATTTATCGACGAATGGAATGTAAATTTCTTTGATACGTGTATACATGAAAAATTCATTTTTATCGAAAGTATTACATGGCGATTATGAGCCGATCTCAGGAGAATAATCGGTTGAATACAAATAGCTTAAAATTAGAATTGAATTAAGTCAATGCTGTAAGAGGGTCGATGCGAGATACAGTTGAAGAAACAAAAGACAATCGTGGCTCTTTGTAATGGAATGTAATTGCAGAAGTTAAAACTAGGTGAAAGTTTTAAACAGGGATCATATCAGTTTGATTCACATTTAATTGTCACTTATTCTTTTTTTTCGTAATGACGATAGTAATAAAGTCAATCATATAGTGAAAATAAAATTCACGTTATGTTGCGTAACATGTATTACGAATTGAAACTTTTTTTTTTATTCGTTGCTGATATTGTGAGAACTGTTTCTAAATCAATCGATTTTTTATAATATCCTTTTTTGATTGACGGATTCATGGGTCGAAATGTATTTAAAGAATTTTAGAAACTCAAAGAACAATATACTCGATAAGATTTTGTAACACTTTTGGCTACACTCATCCGATACTCTCTGAACCATCAAATTTGTTGCGTCATTGTGCCAAGTTCCAGATGATCCGATTCTGGCTACAATATAAGTATTGAAAGAACGTTCAAAAAAAAAACCTTGCAAAGATAAACCTTAGCACACTTCTCAACTGCTATAAATAACATATCGAATTAATATTAAATTATGCATAGAAATCAGTGCGTTTACATACCTAATTCGTTGAAACCCTTAATTACTCGAAGTATATATCTTCATTATGAAATTACTCGAAAAAAAGGTCGCGTATATAAATTAACGTTTTTGATTAAATTCATATTTTTTCATGCTTCGAAATACGTAAACGATGATGACTATATATTCCCCCCTCCCCTCTCACTTCATAGCTGTGACTACGTAAGTCGGGCACAAACCGCAGACAAGAGGCGCGCACGCGACATTTCGTCGAATTTTTCGGTGAAAAGAGATGTACCGCGCGGTTAGATCATATGGTGGATTCATTATTCAGAACGAAAGAGCATATTCGTCCCCCCCCCCCCCTCACACATACACACAGATATAAGCGTGCCGCTGCCGACACGTACACGTGTACGTACACTGATGAGCAAGAGAGAGAAAGATTTTATATATATGTATACGTATATACACGTGTTCCACCGTGTACACGCGGTAGGCGTGCGTGTGTATACATATAGCATTACTTTCACATTTTCCGAGATGAAGAAGAAGAAGAGACGCGTACTATATATTTGCCTCTCGCGTGCGGCAACGGATGCACGTCGCTCTCCGCACGCGCGCGCTGCTCTCGTATTATATGCGAGAGCTGTTATAGTGGGAGGCCTTTCGTTTCGCTACTTCGTTACGCGTGCGCGAGAATGAGATGTTCATCGTTTCGAAACCGTATATGTGTATGTATGTGTGTGTGTATGTTTATAAGGTGCGCCTGTTCTATATATACTATGTATATAGACGTGGGCGCATTTTCCGCGGGATTTTTGGTGATTATATGCGCGCGGTTGTGGAAAGGCGGATGATGTTTGTATGTATACGCAGAGAGAATAATTAGCAATTGTGATTTCCCGCGGGCTACTTGACAGCTGATTTCCGGGGGAAGACTGCGCGCCTTTCTGGTGTAGCATGGTAATTCGCTCGTGACGAGGTGCGCGCGGAGATAAAGCCGTGTGTATATACCAGCGATGATGATTATTCTAATGAAGTGGATTTTTGGAATCTCTGAGAAAGCCACTCTATGTATATATATACGCGCTAACGATGAGAGAATATATTTCATTGAAAACTATAAGGGAAATACACACTCATAGCTCTGTGGTGTGTAAAAGTTCTTCGTGTATGTGATTTAATTAAATGGTTGTATTTAATGAAAGAATTGTGGGTTTAGAAGTCACGCGGATAATTAAATCATGCGACATTTTTTTAATCAGTAGAATGTCTTTATAACATAGTAACAATAGTTAAATTACTGAATATTACTTTAGGATTGAATTTCCTCTACGTATATTATATATTGAAAGTAATTGGAGGAAAGTATGAAGCCAATCAAAGTTGGAAAGCTTTTCACTGCAAGGTCATATTCTATTTAGTTATTAATAAATGTATATAAATTATTTCCTTAATTAAGTGGTTTCATTTGTGACTTCTATTTATCATGGTAGAAATCGATTCCATTATTTATCTAATAAATAGTTAATTTTGCCAATAATTGCTAAAAACTCACTTTTCTTGGACATTTCTATCCATCAATGAAACGATTTTTTCGGGCATATACTCCATTTAATAGGCGGAATAATAGATTCAGTTTTTTCACAAATTTACATTAGCTTATTTATGAGTGTTTTATTAATTCCATGGATAGTAAAACTTTTAAAAAATCTGTCTTGCAATTTCAAATAGAAGCTATAAATAAAACAAGACTACGACAAAGCCAAATTTTTATATTGCGTGTCGATTCTAACGAGGAAATATTACGAAGAATTTTTGTAAAAAATTAACAAGTTATATATGAATTATTCGGTAGATGTAAAAATTGTATCAAAAAGTTGTATAATTGCCGAGAGAATGTTTGACGCGATTTTTAAAGCAACGAACACAATCGCGTCGCGATTTGCTGTTATTTATGTACACAAGCGGAATGTGCAGCTTCATACTACAACAATTTTAACACAAATTACACTATATTTCAGAAATTATACCGATTCAGTAAAAAATTTCGCGTACGGTAAAATTTGAAAATTCGAAACGACAATAATTACATTAAATTGAAAAAAAAATTTTAAATCACCATAATGAAACAAGAGCATCGTGAAAATTGTTAGAAGTAACAATGAGCTTATACACTAATTACATTGGAAAACAATATTGAATTAATTCGCAATCACATTAAACCCGACGAGTAATTCAATAATGGCTTGCTAAATGTAGTAATCGCCTCACTCGATAACTCTGTAATACATAAACTACTAAACCGCGTAATACACGCGAAATCCAACAGCGTTATACAACTATATCTACATGCTCTTCACATGAACGCTTCATCATTCACCCTACCTCTCTTTAACATTTGCGCGTTCCTCCTCTCACAGCCATATCTTTTCCCAAAACTATCACCTGTCCGAAAATCGTCTCAACTTTATCGTTTTCTATCTCCCATATTACAAAGCCTATATACACATACCATCAAGGATAAGAATCGGTGCGATATTTATGCTCTTAGTATATACACGCGGCGCGCTCTTATAATCCAATATCAGTGGCAGTTGCGGCTTGTGCTATTTGTATATTTCAATTTGCGCAACAACGCTTGCGCAGCAACGTATATATACACATATAGACACAGTGATTGCGCCGATGTCTCCTCTCTCGATCGATCCTCGAAATTGCCAGTCCATCTTTGCCGCCAATACATATATATATAGTTCAGTGAAATTGGTCCTGCTATGCGCTCCGGAGAGAGAGAAGAGAGAAAGAAAGAAAGGTTTACGTGTGCGAAAGCGAAGAACCATTACCTTAGCAAGTAAAGGATATATATATAGGAGTATAGGGCGAGGAGATGAGGGTATAATATTATATGTCGTTGGGCAATATATATATATATATATATACTGACGAGAGAATAAATTTAAACAATAAGTGTACTTGCACGTTTTCAGTTTTAAAATTATTATATTGTACAAACACGATACAAAAAAAAAGAATGAGAGCAGTATACACGGAGAGGGGATATACATATACATATATATTATGAGTGTGTTATACACGTGCGCTGGCGATACATGGTGCATAAATGTATGTTTGTGTGTATGTGTATGTGTGTGTGTATACGCTACTACTACTACTATATATATATACTCGCTGAGCAATCCTCCGTGGCCTCTTTGCGGTGGGGGACCATCCTCTCGTATACATATACTTTTTTTTCTTTTTCTTCATCTTCGTTCTTTTTTTTTTGTCAGTTTTCTTCTTCTTCTTCTTCTTCATATGCTACTACGCTACTATACTATGCTGCGTTTGTGTATTCGATATACAGTTGGATACACGCACGTATATATGTATAATGTGGTTTTATTTGATCATCGCACATTACGATCTGTGTGTATTGTGTATATGTGTAATTATTTTTATATGTATGTATATATGTATGAGCACAATGAGCTATGTTACAGAGCGAAGACGGCGCGTGTCGCCGCGCTGTCTCGTGTTACAATCGGAGGCAGTATATAGAGAGAGTATCATCAATTCTATATATATATATATATATTCGGTACGTATACATATATAAATCTGTATGTATATATTTATATAAAAAAATATGAGTATTTTAACAAGGTATATATATATTAACTCGTTTATATAATTATGTTATATTATATATATATATATATCTCTCGCGATGATTTCGATATATCCTTACTTTGTCGTCTCTCTCGAGCGTCACGTCCGTATATAGTATGAGGTACGCGACGCTCGAGAGCTTTTGCGTAGTAATGGATGCACGTGCGCGTGGGCACTTTGCTGTGAATTTTACCTTCTTGCGTATATATATGTGTGTATATGTATTACGGCAAATTTCACGGCAAAGTTGACGCTTTTTTGTACGATTACACGATCATTGGTTAGAAATTTCGTTGGTAACTATATATAATGCGTATATATTATCGGAGCTATTCTCTCGTGTAATCGATTGCGTTTGCTTCGGGTGGAAACTGTGCTTCGTCGTGTCTTTTCCTTTTTTCATTCTTGCGACGCGGATGGATGTCCAATTTTCCGCTAATGATGGTAAATTTTACTGGATGGAATTTCAGATGAATGCATAATATCGAGCGGCGGTCGCGCGGTGGTAATGTCATCTATACCAATATACAATGTATATTGTCCAATAATGGCAGTGTATTGCCACATAATACAGATTTTCCGTAAAAAAAACAATAAACAAAAAAATATCGCGATTACCGTGTATTCATATAAGAAATCGTTACAACACTTGTCCCCTCTCTTATTAACATTCTCTTAAAATGACCAAAAATCAACTCCGCTACGCGCGAATCAATAGATAACTCTGGCAGTTCTTTGCAATTCCACAAAGCTATAAGAACAAGAGAATAAAACAAAAAAAAAACAAAAACTTTTCATATATCAAGCTACTACCCGACGAACTCCGACATTCCACCGACAACCAAACGCATCGATACCCGAGAAATGTTCCGGTAGAACTGGCCATCACTTCTTGTTACCCTTCTCGGCTCTCTAATAACGGTAGCCACCCTGGCCGCCGCCACCACCGCTAGGATAACCACCAGGTCCACCACTAGGGTAACCACCTGGACCGCCGCTAGGATATCCACCAGGACCGCCAGCGCCTGGGTATCCACCGGCACCACCAGCGCCACCACCGACTTGCATGTAGGTAACCTTAGGCCTGTATCCGTCCTGGTCAGCTTCGTATTCAACCATCTGACGGCGACCGTCAGGGAGAAGAACGAAGTAGACACCACGGGTTATGTCACCGTCGCGTGATTCCTTGTGTCCGAAGTCGTTGCCCGAGGGTGGATCGTTCACCGTGTACTCGAATTCGTATTTAGCTGGGCCCTGTGAAATAATGGATAATTATTTTCGTAGTATTAGCATTAATTTTAAACATAAGAAGCTCACTGGTTGACATATAATTATTAACAATAAGGGCGTACCATTCGCAAAGAAAAAGAAATCGATCTTTTATAATTTTAGGAAGAGCATCCATGATGAAATTGGAATGTTCCAGCTTCATTTTCAGTTTACTTTTATTTATTACATTAATTATACCCGATTCCTCATTATAACAGACTAATTAGTTGATGAGATTAAGTATTTATACGTAAAATAAGGCGAGAACTTTTGTTCTGTTTCGTTTATTTAAAGCATTAAGGTAATATAAATTTAATAATACTGAAAGTAGCTGTATAGAGATAAAAAAAAGCTGAGGTAACGTAATTTTATTAAATTAATTTACTTTTATCCCATTTCGAAAGCTCGAGAATCCAACGAGAACCAGGTTCAACGTTACCTCGATATAATGTTTAATAAATAAAAAAAAAAAAAAAATAAAAGACGAATGAAAACACATGTGCGCAATAACTGTCCGCACGGCGACCCACTGGCTTATTCTCCCTTCGCGCAATATTAAAGTACACGTCAGCCGCACATTACACATACACATTATTACGTTAATAAATTTCATTGGAAATTTTTCTCGCTACATATATATTACATACCGTTACCTCTTTGCAAGCTCACATCATATATATCTAGAAAGCTAAAAAAAAAAAATAAAATTCAACCGTCGGCGTAACAATATCAGATCAAACATACGAATGTTTATCTTCCATTAAGCGTTTGGCTGTTATACCCATAGTGTTCTGAAAAACCCTCATCGCACCCTCGTTACATTCCCTCCCTTTTCTCCCACTCGTATATATACCCGCAAATCTGTCTGTCAAACACCTCCGCCCCCTTTCCATTACAACCCAGCGCATTGACCACATTCATCCTCCTCTCCACGCTTCACGTGAAAATAAACGTATATAGCAACGTCGGCACATATATAGATATATACTCACGTTGTTAGCAGCATCGTCGTATCCACCGGAACCGGCGCCAGGCGGTCCGTATTGCTGATTGGGCGGTAGGTACTGGTTGGATCCACCAGCGTTACCACCGGCAAAATTGCCACCTGGCCCGCCGAATTGTCCACCAGGACGATTGCCACCGCCTGGTCGTGGCGGTCCGTAGAGCTGATCTGGCGGTAGGTACTGATTGACTGGTGGTTCAGCCAGGGTCAGTGGAGATGCCGCGAGGGCGGCAAGAAGGATTGTGGATAACACGAGCGTCTGGAAGTAGGTAACAAGTGCCGAGAGGCTTGTGAGTGGTTATTGGTGGTTAAGGTTACATGTTTATGTGATTGTTACATATGTTTCATAAAATTTATCACTATTATTCGAAAGCACAGAGAATACCAAAAGCTTTCAGAAATAAAAGCGGATTACATCGTATGGGATAATGGCATTTCCTACAGTAATTTTTGGTGTTACTGGATAAAATTTAAATATTCAGAAAAATGAAAATCTTCTTAGAAGGTCCATTATATAAAAGTAAATTTTCATTTTTCTAAAAAAAAAAAAAAAGAGTTGGGTTTTCACGATATTCGAAATATGTTCTGATTACCTTGTTTTTACAGGGATTTTGAGATGTAATGAAACATGAGTAAATATGTAAATAATTGTACGCTAATAGTATGGTAAATACTAATTATTCATAAGAATGAGTTAAAAATCAATGTATCTTGAGATAATTTAAAAATTTAAGTAAAATTATATTTGAGGCGGCATCATCATTTAGCATATGTCCGTATATACAAAGCGTTAATGCATGAAACCCAGAAACACATGAATTTATTCGGGAACGATTAAAGAAAAAGTAGTAATTATCCCAAAAGTGTATGACCGTAACTGTATAGAAAAAAGATGAGATGAGACAAAACTAACTTTTAACACTGTGATTTCCGTTACCACACCAAATTCTCGTGCAACTTGGCGAATTCTATATTTAAAATATCAGGCGCATGCGAAATATGTCAAATAAGTGATATTTTACATCCGACCACAGTTATCCGATATCGTCCCATATTGTCAGCCGCAAGCAACGCATATGGTAGTCAGCTTTACATATACATACTATATGATTGTGCAACCTTTCACTTCTACCGTTCTCGCGGAACCCATCAAATAAAAAAACGAGCTTTTTACATACACTTGATTTCGTAGTTTTTCATTTATCTAAAATCTTTTCGACATTTTCACTTTAACCGAACCCCACATAATCCTATATATGTATACGAAATAACACACACAACCGCACGTAAATGGTATACATAAGCATTCATTGAGCAACATAGCAGTTTCCATACATTTATTTTATTTTTTCCCCAAAGAAAATTCCGTTCTCAAAGTCGAAAAGTCAACGATAAATACGTTTATCCGTTCGTCGCGAATGCAAAACACATCAAGCCCCGTCCGTCCGACATTTAGGACGATGAAGAAGCGCGCGTGCGCGCAGAGAGCAAGCGAGCGAGCGAGCGAGCGCAAATCGACTCTCATTAGGGGCACCGCGTGCGGCCTGCAATTTCGCATTTTGACGCAAGCAGAAACGCGCACTAGCGAGCTATTTTGCAATTCGCCCCCCTCGCGGATCTATCGTTGCCGCGCATGGACGCGTGGATTGTAAGAGGCGAGTGAGTGAGTGAAAGAGAGAGAGAGAGAGTAGCCGTAGGTGGACGACGAAATCTGTAACGCCAATCTCTCTCTCTTGCTCTCTCGCTCACTCTATAGCTTTGACTGACTATGCGAGCGAGGTGTACTTATTCGCGTTGTAACAGCTCGCGCATCACGCGTGAGTGAATGTGTGTGTGTGTGTGTGTATCAGTGGACGTATATTATTGACATGGGTATTTATATACATATATATATTTTGATGTTTTCAGTTGAAAGGAGACTCTGGTTTCGAGTATAATACATGCGTATGATGCGTATTTTAAGAAAAGCAATGGGTTCGATGATGTTGCTTCAAGATGTAACCACATAAGTCCATAAATTTCCGAGACAAAAGGATTTCAACGTTTAAACTTTTAACGAATTCTCATTACTTAATCAAGAAAATTTCTAATTTTGTAACGTTTTAAAATGTTTATAATTTAAAAATGTATAGGAATTCTTGAAATAAACAAATAAATATACCACTTAATTCAAAATTCACTCACGACACAACGAAATCGGATATTCGAGTTTTTTGTAATTATCAGTATTTACAATTTTGTTGTTATAACCAAATATTAACATATAATCGTCAATAAGCGTCGCCGCCGCTCCCCAGATTTCCGTAAAAAATGGACTTATATATGCGGTTATACCACGACGCCACATATATATATATATATATATATATCTATTCGATAAAGCAATCATATGTGTGTATTTTAGCAGGAACGCTGTCTCTATTCGTATGTTAATACAAATTTCAATAATATATATCAAGCTTTCAGCAAATAATACCGATTCACTTTTACATCAGCTATGATTACGATTACATAACGGGTTACATTAGCTAAATCCTGCCACTAATTATACACAAACCGTACAAATGTACATATATCTCTAAGTCCGATTCTAACTCTAAGCTACTAAAATATTCAGATTACTTTATGTTACTGTTTAATTCACTTATCAAAAAGTATACTGTGAGAAGGATTTATTTATAATTATTTAGTAATAGTTAATATACTAAAATAGTTGATTTCGAGGAAATAAGAAAATTATAATCTGAAAACATTCACATTTGACTGAAATTCCAAAATATTACTATTAATATGCTTAGTTAATAAGAGTTCACAAAGAGTAAATGTAAATAAATTTTTCTGTATATTTTTAATATATCTTCTTATTAACCGTAAAAAAAAAACTTCTCTCAGTGTCGATACACGACAAACCATCGCTAGTATAAAACTTCGAAATAACCATCGTTTCCTTCTCGCCTTAGCTCTACAAATTTAATATATATATATTCGATTCTCATATCTGGAAGTCCGATTGCCGAGCGTATACATATATATAAGAGAACGTTTTAGAGCTGAGCGTATAAGAAAGCAAGCGCGCACAAGCAAAATGAAATGTGCTCTCGAGCAAATTGAATACGCAAAATTTATCACGAGAGTGTTGCACTATACCTAAGCGCGTGAGCGAAGTCTCGACGTTTATTACCGCGGGAAAATCGGTATACGGAGGATTCGGGGGGGGGGGGGGGGGAAGGAAAAGGAGTATAGGGGGTAGGGCATTTCAATATTTGACGAGTTTCGCGCACACGGACGGCGCGCGAACTTGGGGCGCTTATTTGCTCGAGCGATGAAAGTTGCGCGGGAAGATGGTTAAAAATTTATCGGTGAATTTTCCGTGAAGAAGGCGTCGAAATGATGTGCCGCAGCGACGGTTTTATTGAAAATCCGTCTATTCGCACGTGAAATTTCATCCATAGAGTTGTTGTTATTATCGCGAGTTATCGCTGATATATCGACGCCGTTAAGTTTAACTGTATACCTCATCGAGATATATATGTATAAGTGAGCTTCGTAAAAATGATAAATTTACACGTTATTTATTCGCTGTTTGGATTTAGTACTAACAACTATTCACTATGTACTACACGAGTTAATGAAAGATAAAGCACTCCCTCCTATATATACATACACATGTTTCGTAAGAACTCTCCGACCGTGCAGGCCGCGTTATAATGCATCAAAAAGCGTCGCTCTGTCGAATAACGCGTGTATAACGCACCTTCCGATAGAAATAAAAATAGGATAGCAAAATAAAGATGCCAATCTTGGCTTACTTTTAATAAAAATAATGCCTTGTTTGTATATGTTTAAAAAAAATATATAAAGGAAAGTAGAGATATCAACTTATATATATATAGAATATAATCTTATTTTTGTTAATTAAAAATAAAGGTTTATATCGTTTATAATTTTAGCAGTTTTTTAAAAAAAGTATTTGATTAAACTATTGTTAACCGGTCAAATGAACTTAACTTTTTTTTTCAACGTGAATATCAACTGTACACGGGGATATCAAAGGATGATTCACACGTGAAAATCCACTGCGTGCGAATTCGAAACATCCACTTCAATTACCGTGATTGAAATGGATAAAAGATTACATCGGGACAGACTTAAGTGCTTAATTGAACGTTGCGCGGAGGTATAAAGTCCGAAAGAGAATGGCGCCAAAGGGAGATGTTATCGACGCCTCTGTAGATTTTACTAAATACCTGCAAATACCTTTTACTAATTACCGAATACGTTAAATTCTTTGTATACATCTACGTGAATTATTATTCGATACATTGTATATTCCTTAGATTTCAATGAAGTTCACTTATAAATCGTACTTTTATTACGTAATTTTCAATTTCAATTTTATCAGCTAATGGTTTAATCGATTTTTAAATGGATCATGAGAATAGTTCATCTGTTTGTGAGATTGGTTTATTGATTTTTTTTCAATATTAAATATCATGCAAATTACAGGGACCCTTTTGTTATACCCTATAACCTATTATTTAAACGTTTCGCATAGAATTCGATCCCTTTTATAAATTATTACGGTACTATTACCGTGTACCAGCAAAGCTCGTGTCTCTTCCTAAAATTACCATACGACCGAACTTTTTTTTTGTATTCCCCAGGGAAAGCCGCATTCTTGCTTAACGTCGTAACACAGGCAGGTCGATGAATAATAGACGCGCGAAGAGATTAATTAAGTATGCCCCTGTACGCGCAACAACAAGCGCAAAGACGATGCTGATGGAACTAAGGACCGAGGTGAATTAAAATTAAAACAATGGCACTACACGAATTGTCCCCTAACATCATCTTACTCAACGTTGTTTTACCACCGACAAAAGATCTTATTTTTAAAGGATCTATATATAAATATTCACAATTAAATAAAATAAATAACAGTCTATACATATTAAATTTCAAGATCACAATAACACGTGCTTATATACATTTCAAACGACAACTGTTCAATTAAATTCACATCCCCATCGGATCCCTCGTAACACACATATATGTATATACAGATGCTTGGATGTGTTATCTAAGCGACGAATCGCGAGTTACTCAGCGTGCCAAGCCGATACGTATATACAATTAGCCGGAGACGTCCAGCGTTAAACTCGTTGATTAAAAGCTACTGCACTCTATACGGTGGGTCACGCTTTATCAACACACATATATACACGCGTGTGCGCGCGCTTCGCGACTAATTAATCAATTGCGCGCACGCGCGCTTACGCAAGTATCATCTCGTAGTCTCTTTTGCGCGTGCAAGGTGTCTGAGATCGATAAATCACGCGTATACATATGTGTGAGAGGAGGGATTTAAGCGGTGCGAAAGAGATCGCGGATGGAGAGTAAGAGTGTGTAGTATTGGGATTATGACAGCAATGGGTCAATGCTTTTGTGGCTCTTTTATATTATACAAGTTTACGTTGCTAAGTGATTATATTTTTATAACAACAAATAATCTTTTATTTCAAAATTTTTCAAATAAAAAATCCTTAAACTTTCCGCATTCTCAAAACGTTGTTATTATACTATTTCACCCAGGCATCTCAAATCCTTCCTGAGCATCTTCATCTTCTTCTTCTTTCCCTCTCAATCAAATATACATATCTCCATCGAATCCCGGTCGCTCAACGTGCGCGTGTGTATATATACATACATATATATATGTATATCTTCCTTCGAAAAATTCACTAGCGCGCTTCCCTTGCGAAACGTGCGATCGCCGACTGATTTATACGGACGGCAATCATAAGCCGCGCAGACGGGCCCGAGACGCGGAACGCGGACGCGCCGAGACCGCATATATCCAGCGAGCGCCGGCGTTACGCGCGCGCGAGCGTTGCGCAAGATACGTTGGTATATGTATATAGAGGGGACGTGATTTTTTGACCGAGGGGTTTTTTTCTTCTTTTTGGTTGGTGGTAGGAGTTTTGTTAGATAAAGGTTGGTGTATGGGTTCAAGGGTGATGGTTGAGTATGGGGTTGGAAGGATAATGTGAGTTGAGGTTTGAGGTATAGGAAGTTTTTAAAAAATTAAGCAATTATTGGTTGGGTTTGATGTGTTTTTTTTAGTGTGGATAGTTTAATATATTATAACGTTGAATTTTTTGGTATATATATGGAGATTGAGTAAATTGAAAGTCTAATTATAGCGAGCAGTTTGTTTGCATATAGTATACGCGTGATGAAGTTAAGAGAGGTTCTTTCGACAAGCGTGAACTTTCACGGGAATTGTGTTTATACATTGAATAATGTAAGGAAATCAGAGTGCACGAAAAATTTATTATGCAACGTATGATGGCTTTAGTTTTATCATTCTTCCATTTGAAGCGCACGAAATATTCATAAGCAGTTTTCTCGAAGCGTTGACAGGATTTTGTGTGACAGATATGAAATTCATAAAGATTATTATTTTTAAAAAATTTACGTATGTATGTGATTGTGCCAGCGCGCTTGTGGTTAAAATAGTAATGTAGATTTACGAGATGAAAGTATAATATGATTTATAAATTCGTTTTATTAGAATTTATTTATAAAATTAAATAATTATAATATTTCAGGTATTTCAATTAAAGAATTTTCAAAAGTGTTTAGGTCACAAGTGCGTCGTTTTTTGTTGCATTTAAATAATAATTTGAAAATAATCTATTATTTACATATAAGTACGTTTAGTATCTAACTGGAAAATAAGAAGAACATAGAGATGTAAAAATAATTTAAAACATAATAATGTAAAAATTATAATGATTATATTTTAGATAGAAATATATTGATACTCTAGGTATTATTGGTTAATTTACTTTTATAACCGTTTTATAAATTGTTTCTTTTTCAAAATTTTTAATCTCAAAAATGATTTACAGTTATGTGAAATTTATATTCCGATATGGCGAAGGAAGGCTTAAATTGTTATAACAAAAATAAATTTCAATAACCGCGTAACTGTCAATTGATATCAATTTTTATCATAACATTAATGAACAAACGTTATCTGCATAAAAAATATAAATTTAATTCCATCAAAGTTGTCTGCAAATTAAAAGAAACCATAACCACGTTAAAAGTAATCATTTTTCAAATATATTCCCTCCAACCGCCAATCGAAAAAGTAATCAGTCGAAATTACAAAAGTTTTCCCTTTTCAATTCAACTTTATAAGTTTTCATGCTTGCATAGCTTTGGAAGGTTTTCGGCCAACGAACATTTGCGCATGGAATTTCGGTTTACGCTCGAATATAATGAAATTTGATTTTACAGGCATCGGCACGATGCGCGATCGAGTGCTCACCCTCTCTCTCTCTCTCTCTCTTTTTTTCAATTTCTCCAACATCCTCGTCCCAGTTCAATTGACGCTGACAGTACGTTATTATTATATGTATAGAGTAGTGGATTCGCGTTGCTGCATGAAGGCAGAAAATGTGCGTGTGTGCGTTGTGGACGCGTGCGAAACATGGCATAAAGAGCGAATTGGTTTTGAAAATTACCTATTGAATTTTTGCCGAGAGTACCGGTGAATAAATTTTTAATGGTACACGACGCGTACTAATAGGGAACTTGCTTGTATTTTGATATCACAGAAAAATTTGCGCTTCAAGTATATGTTTAGCTAATACGCGATGATGTATAGACATAATAAATCAAAAATATGTACATTTATTCGAAATTAATGATAAAATCGCAGCTGATGTATTATACTGAATTTAATTATTAGTGTGAAATTGTAATATTATTCATACTGCAAAGTACACAAGACTTAATTAACTGCAAGGCGGTTTTGCTTTTTTAGTTTGATAATACTCGTAATTCTGCGGTGATAATGCGTTAAAGCATTAAAGCATATTGAATATTTAATAATATCTATTAGTTTTTTTGTTTTACTTTATTGACAATAACTGGTTCATAATTCTAGTTAACAATTAACAAAGATCCCGGGAAACGGAATAAAACCATACATAATATAATAATGTAACACTTAGACTTTGGCTTTACTAAAAGCTTCGGACATTGTTATAAAACTTATATGAACCAGAAATAAAATAAAAACAAACTAAAAAAAAAAGTTCTTCCCAGAACATACGCACCATGAATTAAAAAAAAAATTAACTAAAAAAAAATACTTACATTCATTATAATCAGCAGTGGGTTACTCGAACCGTATCTATCTTCCGAAGAATCACACGTGAGCCTTTATATCCTAAAAGGATGCGCGCGCGCGTGTGTATGTCAGCTGGTCCTCGATTAAAAAGCACTGCTCGATGCAGCAGCCTCAGCGCTTCGTTATATATGCACGCACCACGGTAGGGGCGCCTCTCTCTCTCTATACACACGAATCCGCGCACTACGGCAAAGTCAATTCGCCGTCTTTACTTTTTTTTTTATCTCCTCTCGGTTTAGGGTCTCTCTCTCTCGGTACAGGTGAAAAAGGAGAAGGGGGGAAGAATACGAAGGATGCTGCTACTGCTATATACTCGGTATGTATATGTATATATGTATATACACCGAGAGGTATAGAGAGAAGATCCTTATGGGAGATGACTATGGTGCCGAGTGCGAGGTAGCATCTGCCGCGGTCCCGGTTTTATATACGTACGCGCACCGCGCGAGCGCTCATCATCATCGCGTACATACACGCGCGCGTCCTCCTCGTCATCCTTCTCTCCTTCGCGCCACCTCTCCTCCACCTCCACACACATACACACGCGCCTGTGCGTGTATATATATACTACGATATATGTAACATCAGGAGCAAGGCCGTTGCGCCACTGATGTATATATACACGTATACTTTTCTCTAAGCATAGCTTATATATATACGTATATATGTTGCCACCCGCAATAAGCTTCGGTTCGGGGTGAATATATAAACGTGTGTATGTGTGTAAGGTTACATACCTGAGCAGTGACGCGAGCGATAGAGAGGCAAATCTGAGATTTCGAGATCGCGATCTCTATACGTACGCGAGAAGGTGTCGCGGATTTTCCTTTTGTTCGTATATATATAGCGACGGTGGCGCATTGTTTCGAGACTATAGGATGGCATCGTAGTATAACGGCGGCTCTTTGGCTGTAATTAATAGATGCATCGGTTGGTACGTCTTATGAAGAAAAAAAATCGAGTATATGAGGGTTGAGACGTGTGCAAAATGTATATGAGTATACAGCGACAGGTGAATTATAGCATACTTTTTCGGCAGGGCTTGCATGTTCGCTTGTGGGTCTTTGCGTAACGAGAAGAGGCGCCTGATTGATTGATGCATCGGTTTCGCTGTCCGACGGGAATAACATAATTTGGCGGACCGTATAGCGTATACTTAAATCGATGCGCGCGCGTTTCCTAAACGGAGCTGCGTAAATCATGTGCTGTAGGGCCTATATATGTATATGTGGTGGATGGAAGGTTTCGGGTTTCCCTCTGCAAGTGTTCTTTCGAACGCTCGATTACGGTGATTAAGTGTATTACGGGTGGATTGTAAAAGTTCCTTGACGTTTCAATGTGTCCTGTGTGTGTGTGATGCGAGGCGGAGGTATAACATCATTTTTTGCTGGGGCAATTGAGCTGTCGGATTGTATACCTGAGGCTAGGTACCATGATGGTTCACAATGAGTCGTGAAATATTATGCTTTAAATTGGTACAGTCTGGCGTACTTGCTCAGAATGTCATATAGACAGGGATATGACGGAGATGAGTAAAAAGGTTATTGATAGAGAATTTCGAGCAGTATTTTATTATGTATTAATGCATGTATCAAACGTTTATGTGTGTAGATGGTGAATTATTAAATTCTCTTTTTCAGTCGATTCCGATCTTTAGACAGTTTGTATTAATTTTTGAAGAAGGAAATGAGTTTATTAGTTATAGAATCATTCAAAAAAAGGGAGCAAAAATGAAGTAGCTCTAGATATTTCGGTCACCTTAAGTGAAAAATTAGTTGTATTATTCAGGCATTTAAACAGACTGAAAATGAAATGTATCTTCTACTAGACAAAATTTCAGAAAGTTTAAAATAAAATAATAAAATTGACTAACTACGCCCTTAACCCACGCAACTATAATTGTATAAAATTAAAAATGTGTCAGAAAATTATTGTACAATTTAGACGATATATCACATTTTAAAGCAATTTATATGTGTAATTAAGCTTTTTCATAGAGTGACCAAATTACCTCCAGTTACACACTTCACGATTGTGAAGTGCATCATACTACCTTTTCTACTACATCTTTTTACCTTTATTTTTAATACTTTTACTGTTAGCAAACAATAATTTTACATTAATTCAGGACCACGTAAGATATTTTATTCTTAACCAAATAATGTTTGCTAAAATTGATTGGAAAATGAACCTCTACCTAACATAACAATTGTTGTTTAATATCGTAATGTGAGAAAAAAAGTTGCCAAATTTTTAAGAATTTTACGTGTCTCTATTATGCTACAGGTGCATCTATTGATTTTTAATCGTTCGTAAACTTTCACGTCATGTAAGGAAGTCAATATTTTTTCATCATACGTGTTCATATATTTATAGTAATAACCTGGCGTTTTATGGGCTTCCTTTCAAAGACAGGAGACTAAACATATTTCTCGTTACCAACGATTTTCCTAACAAGTTTGAGTTTCATTAAATAACCGCAATATATATACGTAACTTTTAATAATAAACATCTATACCAACCGACCAATAACCGATAATTATCATTCTGTAATATGCTTTTTGTATGCCAGCATTGAACTTTTTTACACATTCAAGCGCAAAGGTCTCAGGCCTCTCCCGAACAAAAAAAGAAAAAGTGAAAGAAAATAAAGAAATCAGCTCAGAAGTATATAAGACTGTGATCCACACACAAAAGAAAAGCGAACTCGCACGTTTCGATGAATCAACTCTTCCCGATCCACGCGTTTCTCAACGAGATCATCACCCGCGTGTATTACAAAAGGTATATGCTCGGATAGAGAGAGAGAAAGATTTCGCCGAGCGAAAATCAATCTCCCCGTCGTACACTCCCCTTTCATTCTAAAACACATTAGCGAAATACGCACAAAGACATTCGTGTATATATATATACATGTGCCAATGTGATTTTTTCACCGTGACGTGTGTATCTATGGTTAACGTCTACACACAAAGACTGCGTCTATAATGGCTTCCGAGCGTCACGGAATCGCGTCCTCAGTTGCCCTGATGAGACTACACGTATATATACATTTATATATATATTGCAAGGTTACGGAACACGAAGTATATGTGTCTTCACTAGCTTGATTGAAAAATCGAATCGAAGTAAGCGCGTTCGGTATAGGTTGTACCATTATTCTCGATCTCATTCTCGAGCATTGTGTATATATATATGCTCTTGTTACCTATGAATAGTAATTTTGATCGAGAGATCCTTGAACATTACTAACGTTTCTATGTACATCACCTGTTTAATGCTGACGAATTTCTTTTTTTTTATTTTCGTGAACTACGTGTACTATATATATATATATATATACGTCTAGCCTGTTGGTTATATGTGTCTGTGATTCTCGCGCGCGCGCTCGTGATGCTCGTTTTACGTGAAATTTGCGCTCGTCGGGTAATTGTTATTTCGACGCGAGCGAGAGAGGCGACAGTTTTTTCACGACACGCCGGAGTACTTTTTACAATTACTGCTAGTTTTAGGCGGCTGTATATAACGCGAATGTCGTTTGCGGATTGCGCAACCATTTAAAAAACTTTTTTTTCTCTTTACGTCCGTCAGTTTTGCCCATTTTTTCTTCTATCTTCGTTGCGCGCAATGTCGAGAGTGATATTACAAGAGATAACAGAGACGGTGTGAAATAAATATTTTAATATATTTAAAGGAAATGTGTAATTGTATTATATGTTTATTGCAGAATCGGAATGGTATTGTTAATGATGTTATTATAGTGCAAAAATAATAATCGTCATTTACCGCCATAATAATGGAGTATTGTGGAACAAATATTTCATAATTATAATTTACTAATACAAATAAATGTATTTGATATGAAATATTATATTTTCACTAAACGGAATGAAGAGATTGAAAGTATTTAAAAGGATTATTTTTTTAATAGTAGAATTGTCGGTCAAATGTCCAATTACGGACTGAGTTTAAACAAATATTTACAGAAAATGTATCATTTTTAGAACCTGTATATCGTATAAATCTAAAAGGAATTCTCGTTCATTCTATTGAAAATAAATTTACTTTTGCAAAATATGCGAGTGAATTCCGAAAATAAAGAATTTTGTTTTCCCGCATATCAACGTGACTAGATTTTTCTTAATCATTCATTCTAATTGTTATTTACTCGTTATGAAAGTAATAAACAGCTATTTGTTGATATTGAAATAAAAGTAACGCGAATCTTGATTAATCCTATATAAGATTTGTTATCTGAAATTGAATTTTGATAATTATCTATGACCGTTAAATGAAAAAAATTCAAAATTATTGGGAATCTTTCAGTGTCGATTTCAGATGTGTTGCATTGTAAATGTATTTAGCTATACCCATCCTTATGAGATGAAGAAGAAGGAAAAAAAACTATACAATTTCGAAACATTTGTTTATTGCATACTGCGCAAAAATGTCGAAACTCTCCTAAAGTTTCAAAGATTCTCGGAATCCCAAGTTTCTATCCGTGGCATCGCAAAAATTTGCAATCCACCTCACTTGCCATCCCTCAAACCCGGCAATCTAATCACCATCTATCCTCATCATCAAATAACCCATCCACCGTTATCTTAGCCCAGACAGATTCCATACAGCCAGCGTTATTAAAAGCGGAGCACGTATAGCCCGCCCTAAAAATAGCATATATATATATATAGATGAGGATCTACTCTCCTCGTCCTGTAATTCTTGTATTTTAATAATTCTAATTACCAGCCACACAGAGAGAGACGTGTGCACGCGCATGGGGCACACGGGGAGACTAAATTTATCACGAGTAATGAAAAATTAATTAAAACTCGCGACTCTCCGATTAGCCTAGGTCGCCGGCTATATGCTTGCACAACCTGTGCGCTTGCATGCATACATACATGTATGTGCGAGTCTGCGCAGAAGAGCACGCGAACATATGTATACCTCGATGTGAGTAATAAATAAAATTAAAACCGCAGGCCAACCCGCGCCGCGTTTTCATTATGCGGAGGAGGAGGTGGAGGTGGTGGTATAGTGGTGGTAGTGCTGGCTTGGCGAACAAAACGGCGTTGTAAATCCATTTTGCAAAATTTCGCGCCACGGTAATTATGAAAACTAAAATATCGTTCATTAGACCGCTGCAGTTGTGCACGAGAAGAGATATTCGGAGTGGTGCTCCCGTTTGTAGCCGTGCCGCAGCGGGGGATCAATTAGTCGTTATATATAACCTCTACTAAAAGTCTACCATTTCGAAGTGGCGGGCCTGGAAATTGTAGGATAAAAAATTTTTTTTTTTCGATGCACACCTACCTATTTGTTTATTATAAGATTTAGAAACTAAACGGGTATATTAGATCCAATTACAGAGTTGTATATACGGTAAAGTTGGGAGACAAAGGTTATCAAGAAAAAGCAATTCGAATCATCCCAGATGTGTTATTGGATTTGTTGAGTAAAACAGTGTAAAATGTGTGTTTTGACCAAATTATAGCTAATGTTATTTAATTCGGACAATATTAAAAAATAAATTGTAAATGTCAGTACATTCAATTCTAAGAATAATTTATTAAACAGTTTTCATTACAAAGGATTACATTTAATCTTTCTGCTTATAAACGATTCCTTTTCTATTTATCATATAATAATGTCGTAACAACCAAATATCATATTTTATTAATCTAGTCCCATTGCTCGTGAACGTAATTTTCACAATTTTGTGCACCTTTTCATATTAAAAATCATATCGTTTTTAAACAAAAACAGAAAACATGTTCTTCTTTCTTTCATTACTAGCTCTCTTGCTAATTTTTCCTTTGGTTTTTTGTTCTTTACATCAGTTTCGTTTTACGTAGAACTGTTTACAACTTTGCCGTGCTTTCAAAAAATATTTTTTGTAAAGTAAGCTCTTTTCATTTCAAAGATTTTCGCCATGATAATTTCGTGCTTCATTCTTTGTTTTATTACCTTTTGCATATATACACTTTCATATTTAAATACATAAGTATATATTAATAATAATAACACTTTATGATTATGATTATTAACATTAGTGTGCGCATTTTATACTCAATTTCGAATGATCATTACTTTTGAACTCTGATTTTTATGATTCTATTTGACTAAATACTTCACATTTTTTAAAAAAGTATTTAAACAATTTTTTTTTAAACCATTATGCAATATGAATAATTTCTTATAGAATCGGGTTTAATGATACCAATTTCAATATGTGTAAACGAGTGCTTATAAACGAAATGTTCGAAAATGTTGAAGACGATGAAAAGTGATATTCTGAATTTCGACATATATCGAGAGTTAGTGGCTTTCGATTTATTACGACGTATTGATTGGTTTTGTTATATGGTGAACAACTTTGGCAATACACTATTAAGCGAATTCTAAACCTTTAGAATAAAAAATAAATTTTTATAGATAACAGAAAAACAATTATAAAAAAGGTTTTAATTACGATTGTTAATTAGTTATAAAAAATTGGTAAATGGTCTACAATAAACATATAATACATAATATCGAACGTATGAGCATGTATCAGATTACATGAAATTACATTCTCCGAACGCATACAACTTATACGACTCGCAGGTGAAAATAAACACGTCCATTACTCATTATCTCATAAAGAATAAATTAGCTATCCTCCCCTCCATCCATTAAACCAACTCATTTAATCGAGACGAGTACATCTGACGAGTCGATAATGACCAATGCCGAATCATTCACCGCTCTCATATATCTTTTCTTTCATAAATGGGAAGCTGAGCTTATGAGACATGAAAAAAAAAGAAACGCGAGCCGAAATTACAATCAAAAAGCGATTTACGCCAGTCGCGCGGACTCAAATAAAAAAAAAGAAAGAAAGAAACATGCCAAGGTACGCGTCGCCGAAAGGAAGCGAAGAGATCGTCTGGGTGAAAGAGAGGATTTAAGACGCTCGTTAAGAGACGAGAAATTATACTTTTGCACGCGGACAAATTATTAATGCGGCTGCGCGCGCGCGGTTCACGTGCTTTATATCGATCGCTCATAACGTCGCAATATACGTGCCAAGGGTATATACATATATACAGAGTGTCGCGGTGTGCTTGACGAAGATGTTCTTCGTCATTGTCACCTTTGTTGTATCTTAATCGCATACAGTACCTTTTCAGTTCCAAATCCATCGAAAAAAACAGCGACGCGCGTGGGTGTTTATATAATATATAAATATTTATATAATTATATATAATATATGCGTTAGAATATGTATACGCTTGCGAAAGATGACCGCGTTGCAGCGCGTGTTTAGTGTTTGAATTTTTGAGGAGTAGTTTGATTCGAGCGAGAGAGTGCGGATGTTTGTTTAGTCCTAGAGAAGAGAGATTATTGAAGCACCGGTGCGATGGATTTGTTTTACGATCGGCCTCGTGTATAACCGATGAAAATGTATATGCTTAACGATGTTAAAATATGTCTTGCGATGTTTGCATTATATTTATATATATATATATGGGCAGTTCTCAGGTGAATCGAGAGGTCAAAATTTTTTTTTCTTTTAAAATCACCTAAATCG
>JAWWEQ010052145.1:0-71680 GCA_035583055.1 Torymus tubicola | reverse complement strand
ATATATAATTATATAATTACCAATGAAGCAGTATATATATATACTTTTATGGATAAATATATAAACTTTAAATTTCAACTCCAGCTGAAATTTGATAAATTAAATCCATGCCGACAAGCAATCAAGCTAAATTAATAAATTAACGCGCTTAAAACCAATTAACTGATTTATCGGACGCGTGTATCGACAATTTATTAAAATCTATATATATATAGGAATATACACGAGGCTATGTCGTCATCGCCGCCAGCGTGTATATAAATCTGGTCCTTTGATAATAGGTATATACATACATATATACACACACGTACAGGCACAGTTTCGGGAAATTGATACGCTCAATCATCATCATCATAATCGTTGTCGTAGCCACGGCCCGTGTATATATAGGTATATATATAAAAATTCATAATAGTCGTGCACTATATACCGTTCACGCGCGTATAATACATACACACAATTTAGCCTCGATTGTAAAATATAAAAATGACTAAATCTGGTCCGCGTAGTATGTTAATTGTTTCTATATATCGTCGAAATGATTTCGTTTTGTGAAACAGTATATATATATATATATATATATATATATATATATATATACACGCCGTTTATTTATATAGAAAATTCGAACCGCGGACATTGACAGTTCCACGCTTATTATTATTATTATCATCACCATTACCGCATCTCGACAACACAAAAGAGAGAAAGAAAGAAAGAAAAAAAAATAATAGTCACGGTCTTTCACCCCATACCTATTATATACAGCCATAGCTGCGTATAGGCATGGGCACTTGTATATACACATATATACGCGCGCGTCCGATTCGACATTACACACATACTCGCGCGTAACAACGAGCTCTTCATAGTCCTCTCTCTCTTGTGCGCGCTTGTGCACACGAGTTTACGCGCGTTATGTCGCATCACAAAAGCTAACCACGCAACCCCCTGCCTCTATGCGTATATACACCTATGTATATACACTAACCCAACGTCACCCTCCTTACCTCTTCGTTCTCCCACTCTCTCTCTCTCTATGTCTCTCTCGATGCCATGCGCACGCAAGCACGTACACGTACGTATTGTACGTAGAAGAAAGAACAAGACCACCACGCTAACGCAGAGAGAGAGAGAGAGAGAGAGACGGACGTTAATACGTCGTTATTCCAGAGGACGACCAAATTGCATTTGTCGCTCCGGTTTCTCTCTCTCTCTCTCTCTCTCTCTCTCTCTTCGTACTCTGTCATTCGCGTCGTGGCGCGAATGACTCATGTGTGCGTCCCCGCCGCGTATATACGCTATATAGTAGCTTTGGTCCCCAACGCCACCCACCGCTGCTGCCGCCGCGGTCACAAAAGCGTGTGCGCGCGAGCGTGTGTATAAGGTGCCACCACAGAGAGAGAGGCATACGGGCTCTCTCTCTCATACTCTCTCTCTATACATATATATATACCATTCTCTACTGTTCCTATATATGTGTACGTGGACAAACACACACATAAATGCGCACGAGAGATACAGAGGCGTAGCTCGCTTAATCCGTTCATTCTGCGCACTTCGGGAGTGAGTATATACCGCGCGGCGCCGACGTCGCACCTGCGCACCAGAGCAGCAGGCTGCTGCTGCTGCTGTTGCTGCTGCCGGAGCCTCGTTATACTCGTACGTGTATGAGAGAGAGAAGAGGCTTTGTTCAAAGCGTACATACGCGCGTATTAGTATATACCTATATATAGAAGGTGAACGCGTGGGGCATGTTGCTGCGTTGTCGATGATTTGTGTATGTTTTTTTTTGCGATTTCTGTTTTTTTTTGTTTTGACGTAGATCTCTGGAACGTATTCGGAGGATTTTTTGGGAGGGAGAATATTTGTTTGGTCGACGTTTGGATAGGTAGAGGTGCGGGGGTGGTGCGGAAGAGGTGAGCAACGTAGGGGCGCTGCGTGGGATCGATGAGACTGGTGGGTATGTATATATAGAAGTGCGAAGGTGGTGAGGATGAGAGAGAGGGAGAGATTATGGGTATGGGAGAGTTGAGCTGTGCGAGGAAAGTTTGTTTGGAATGGAACAACGACTGGTGTGTATACGAATGTATGAAAAAAATTGGCCAACTATCATACAAAATTAAATGCACTTGTACCTGAAATTTTAGGTATTTGCAGGAAACTTCATGTATGTGTATCATATACACATTAATACACATTAATGCCTTTTTACTTGTATAAATTCTAGCAGGTGCGTTATATTAGGCTCTGATAAAATCATTCAAAATTTAATTCACCTGTCTTGCATATATTTAATGTAGTGGTGATGCATAAAATTGCATGAAATGCCATTTAAACTATCGTTTAAACTAATTATAACACATTTTTTTTATATTATATATGTATATTATTGGAAATTTTTTCAAAAAAATAATGATTTTCCGCGTGAAAACATGATTCAGAGAAGGATATGTACAAAAATATACATAATAACATGTAGATTATAATTAGTTTAATCTTTAAAGAATGGGAAATGGTTGATATTTCGACCATCGCCCTCCTCTAGTTTCAAGCTAATCGTATTTGTCATTCCAATTATTGGAGGAAAGAAATATGGTTGAAGGCAAAAGTGAAGATGTAACCATTGGTGTAACCAAGCGCGAATGACTACAAAGAGAATTTCCCTTTGCACTCTTGGAGAGCGTTCTTTCTACGCCAGTGTGAATATATCCTTCTGAAAGGAGGATTTTCCACTGAAAATAAAGCCGGAAAATTTTCCTGCTATGAGAGGTGAAATATCCGTTTCCTATATGGCATGATAACGGAAACAAGAGCGTAGTCTCGCGTACAAGAAACAATTTAAAAATTTCCTTACTTCTATTATTGTTTTTGTTATTGTATACGAATTTTTAATTTATAAGACCAATTTATTATCGTATTTATGTGAGATGAGATACATTTAATTATTTTTAATATTTATTGTGAGTAGATTGTACGTCTGAATCACGGATTTGGTTGAAACTTTGCAATATGTTTTTGAATATAAATTAAAGAAAACCCTGTTATAATACCAAACGCTAAAAAGACCAAAAAAGCGCTAATAATCGAGTTTTGAAAATACTTAAACATCATTTTATGTAGAGAAAATAAAACTAGAGAAACCCAGCTTTCATTTTTTTCTTTTCTAATTAAAAACTATCGACAAATAAAAGAAAGTTCATATACATACACCAATCAGACAAAGAATTTATAATAACGACAGTCTTCTTCACTTTTATCATACTTGACACAAAGTACACCCCCCCTTCAATTAACCGATTAACCCAGTCAAACATCATTTTTTACCATGACCAAGTAATCAACGTAAAAAATGCTAATTTTACCCTCAATTCACTTACTAACAGCCTATCGTCACGCTCTTTCATCCCCGCGCGTCGACCCCCCCCCCCCACTTTCAATCAATTCCCAGTAAAATTTCACTATTCTTCTTTGCCCCCTTTGCCAGCTCGTTCTATATGAAACCACGCAACCTTCGACTGGCACCCTCGTATAGAAGAGCACTACTTCCATACACACTTCACCCTCCCCTCGGCTACGTCGTCGTCAATATATACAATCGACAAACTCGACGTGCCGTAGCGCAATGCATGTACACATATATCGCTACTTGCGATCGCTCTTTGCGACTATCTTCTCTCTTCTGTATATATGTATATAGAGAAGCTATAGCCTCGGGAACAAAGTATGTGTACCACTCGCGCTGATATACGTCATCCGACGTTTAGCATCACCGTTCAGATAAGGCACGCGCGTACGGACAAAGACTTCGCGTGCGACGAGGTTGGGGATGGAATTTGTGTGTGTGTAGGGGATTCTGCACCACAGAGTCGATGTGGGTTTTATTGTTAAGACAAATGATTTAGTGCGGGAAGTGTGGTGGTAGTGGATATGGGGTGTGTTTGGGTCGGGGATGAATTGAGTGCGAGGGGGTAGCAAGAGTGGGGGTAGGGATTTTTAAGAGAACGCTTGGAGATAATCTAGTACGCCTGCGAATGTGGAGTTGGACTCGAATCGAATTGGAGTTGTGGTGATTGTTTTTGGATGTGATGTGTGGTTTGGTGGAGGAAAGTCGAACTGGAAGGGTGACTATTTGTAGTGGGGTATAGAGAATAGAGAGCAAGGGAGTACGTGACCATGTTGAAACTTATCAGATTCAAGTAGCAAAAAACTTATTTGCTCGGTCAAAATCTGACTTGAATCGTCAATATACAATGCATGTTTAAACTATTATTAGTTAATAAATAGATATGACGCATTGAGATGTTTTTCGGCTTGTAGTATTAAAATGCCATGTCATATATATTTAACAAGAATGACAGTCGATCGATTGAGTGGTCTTTCATTCTATTGAGAAAAACTACAGTTTTCGTTTACAAATGTAATGGAAATACGTTTATAAAAAGTACCAAATTTTCAATCTATTTTATGTACTTTTAAGCGGAGTCTCAGTTAATTCTCAAAATTGCTATTACGATGTATTGGTGCATATTTATAACGATTTACTTTGGCATACGCGGGGAAAGGATTTGTTATTTTAACTAATTAATAACTAAACGTATAATAATAACCATGAAGATAACGAACAAGTATTGGTTAAGCTGCGATCAGTTCCACGTCGCTATAACTATTAAACTACTTGTACTAACTACCCTTTGGGGTATACTACAACTAACCTGTTCCGAGTAGCTTTATGTTTTTTTTCGCTTAGAAATCTAGCTTTAAGAGGACTAAGGGAATACTTTAAAAAAGAAAAACAGCATTAATCAACTCGTTTTCTAAATCCTCTTTGATACTAGGTCACCGTAAATCCGTAAAAAACACGTGCAGTTCACACCGTCCCAACTGATCAATCAATCTCTATACCTCACATCCCCCAAACACACAAACAACAACTCCTTTGGCAAACGATCATCCGTGATACCGTTTCCGCCGATTCGCGCAAAGTTACCGTCAAAGACATCGACTCCCCGGACACAACCCTCGTCGTCTACTGCCGAAAACTCCTCTTCCGCAAATCCCTCAATAATTCACAAATCGAGAACCAATTTCGCGTTGCGTCGTTATATAGACAATATTCTTTCTCCGAAGCTATGACAGGACAAACATACCCCAAGCAAACGACACGCATCACTGCCACCAACTTTGACTCCTAGGACGAGAAACTTGGCGTGCACATATATATATAACGATGGGTAGATGGAAGTGCACCACCTCGATTAGCAAGGAAATCGACGTTAGGCGAAGTTGGCGGCCAACTTGCTAGACGAACGCGTATAATTGCCGCTGATTTATGCTAGTTTCACGACAGTGGAATCCTCTAGCAGCGATTGAATAGATGTTCCATACTATCCTCGCATATATATAGACATATAGACTGCATTGCAGATATATGTGCCATGACAATGGACGCGCGAGTGCGGCTAGCTCGAGGGATATTAAATGGTCGGGTTTCCCCATTTAAAACGGTAATAACGCGGAACCACGGTGTATAGAGTTGAAAGCACACACACACATACACGGCTTACGTGCAACAGTTTGGGGTTTGATGATTTTGAGCGAGGGATATGAACGGTTTGATGGTCGGTATTTTCGATCAGTTGGGCAAGGCTTCGGTGTGGGTGATTGGTGTACGCGTGAGATGAATGTGGATGAGTGGATGAATATATTATATTCGGAGATGGGAGGAAAGAAAGTTGTTATGGTGTTTGCGTCAAAATAATGTTTGCCATGGGAACGTTCTTCAACATGAATAATGTATGGCGGAGAAATATTGAAATCAATTGTTTCTGTTTTTTATGGCTATTTTTGTAACCATCCGTTGAAGTATAGAATAATTGATTAATATTTGCATTTTAAATCCGTAATAGGTATGATACTATCATTGAGTATTATTAATAGAATAGTTTCATTGGTCTCTAAGTACAAGATCTTTATCAAATCTCAACTAGTAAATAAATAATTCATCCTTACACTCCAGCAATATTTTCGCCACAAAATCCATAAGCTAAATATAAACGCGACATCGAGCAAAACATTCTAGCTGCTAGCCGACGTTCCCGATAAGGTTCGGAGAGCTAAGCTAAGCTCCTGCTTCTTTCTTCCATTTCTCGTAGCTCGCTATTTTCCAAGGATTTTCTCAGTTTTTCAATGTTTTGTAAAACAGTCCTCGACATATATACGCGTTTACTGCGCTTGTGTGTGTGTGTGTGTGTGTATCATATATAAAATACTTATACACCCACATAGGAAAGGAAAATCAATCGGACAAAAATGTTGTCCCATTCGTTCTCGGATAGCTTTACGCACGACGAAAGAGAGAGAGAGAGAGCTTGGCCATGTGGTCTTTCAAGCTCTCTCTCACTCTCTCTTGTTCTCGCTATACTGCGCTATGGCGCGTCCTTGGAGGAAATACTATAAGTCGTCCTCAGAGCTTGGGTATGTTGTTTTTTTTCTCTCTCTCTCTCTATCCTTGGGAGTGAACTTCGAAAGTTTGAAAAATTATATCGTATAAACTCGAGACATTGTTGAACGAAATCGACTTTAGCTTTTATCGGCGTTTCAATTCACTTCTGGAGTTCTATATATCTTTGGAATCGATATAAAGCATCGAGGCGACGACGTCGATTGTATTTTATAAAGATTTTTCGTTTTCAGCAATCACAGGAAAAGTGTGTACACGTCCTCATCGTTCGATTATATACACATCTTACCATAGTATTGTGAAGAAAAATCGACCGAAATTTCATCAGTCCTACTCTTCTATATATATTAATATAACATTTATATATATGAATATAAAATGTTAATCTCACATAAAAACATGGTAAACAATACGGATGAAATAACAAATATTTTCAGAAAATCCATTTGACCCGTTCGAAATTCCACACCATATTATCTGTATAATAAAATTTCAATTAAATTCATCCCATATCGCAAACTCTAATACAAACGTGTTACAAAGGCGCGACGTACAATGAATATATAAACAATCTCTTTCTCTCTCTCACGTCCTGAGCTACCGTAAAAAATCACACTTTTATCAGAATTCCCATATTTGCGAATTAAACCATTTCATTTAGCGCCGAGCGTCGACAATAATTTCCATCGCATATATAAAACAACCATAACCACATACGAGCGTTCAACCAAAGCTCCAAAATTTCCTCCTCTCCGCGCCAAAAACCAATTCACACCAAGAAGAAAGCAGAACACAACACACATTAAAACGTCCAAGCTTTACACGCAGCGATGGTTCTTGAAAAGGACCACATCTCTCTTTCTCTCTCACTCTGTCGTTGAACTCTCAAAGCATCGCGCCTTCCAACCAGAAATTTCCCTCGTATACACATACACACACACACACACATCGCTCTCTATTCTTTGTCTCTTGTCCTGCATAGCAGCACACGCACACACACACACGCACGCGTTCGTCCATCTGCTTTATACGCGTATGACGCGCGCGCGCGTGTGCCTGTAAAACGTTGTATAAAGCTGCATACTGGCGCCGTGCGCGTATTATAACGTGTGTCCGTTACGCTTGGACGCACGCGCTTCTTTCATACACACGTATATACGAGCGCGCGTGCGTGGCTGTAATTTTCGGAGCGCACACGCGCGCGATTATAAGCCACGCGCGCTCGCGTAACGGTTGATATGTCCCCCGCGCCACCACCGTCGCTTATTGAATGCATGTTACCGCTCTGCGGAAATTGCTGAGAGTGTGGGTGGAGCAGCAGCAGCAGCGCAGTACAGACCGACGACGAAAGTGTTGGTGTTGTATTTATGTGTGTATAGGTGCGAAGGATGTCGAAATTACGAGGTGTGCAAGAACGATTATGTCGTTGTTGTTGCTGCTTTTCTTTTCTTCTATTCCTTTTGTGCGAAATATTTCTGCTGTTCTTTAAATGCGAAATAAGCGATCGCCACACGGTTAAATTATATATACCATATACGTATATCACACGATCGTCTCGTCGAGAGGGAATCGAGTGAGACCCAATTTATACTCGTCACTATATACTTCGTCGTCAAACGCTTACCGTTTTATATGCAACAATCGCGTGTATTGTACTGCATATATACATTCTTTGTGCGGGTGGGCAAGGCAGCAGCTTTTGAAAAAACAAAAGAATGCGAGAGAAGAGAGCTATCGAACCGTCAATTAAATCTCCACCATAATGATGTGTAAAGAAAATATATAGAATAACAACGGCTTTCATTACGCTTAACGCAATTGGCCAATCAATTTTCATCGCAATATGTAATACGCTCACGCCTTCGGCCTCCCCCGCCCGCGCGCATACACACACATGCTTTTCACATACGTATATATATATATACATATCGATATAGTCACGAGACGCGCCAATGAATTAATTGCTCTCTCACACGATCAGTGGCTGCGGCAGCAATGGCCCCATTAAAATATATATAATGAAAATAGAACGACGCTTTGTACACTATATATATGTATATGCGTCATACGCACACACACACACACGTTTATATATTCAACCACAATAGCGATTCGCGCTAGTACAGCCATATAGGATAAAGAGAATACCGTATTATAAAAGTGTATAACACACACACACGATAAAATCACGTGCACGCGTGTTGTGCGAGCAACAGCAGCAGCAGCAGCGGCAGAGAGAGAGAGAGAGAATGTCAACGATCGCGTATAAGGGCTCTGCGGTGATGGTGGTAGCAGCAACGGCCTTATCGCACATCCGCGCTAATTCGCCTGTAATCGCCCTCATACCACTCGGGTCACAGTAGCAGCAGCAGCAGCAGCCTCGGGGGTGTAAGAATGCAGGGGAGGAAGAGGAAGCGAGGATTTTTGGGGGTTGTGTGTAAAGCTGTGGTTAAGTGTATGTGTGTGTGTGTGTGTATTGTGATGATAATTGGACGATGATGATGCGGAGAGAACGAGCAATTGTGTATATATATAAGTGAGGGTGGAAAGTCGAGAGACGTGATTTTCATTTTAAAACGGTGATTTGGTGGTATATAAGTGTATATATAGCTGATAAAATATATTTTATAGGGATGATGTTGTCATGTGCGAGGTTGGAAATTATTCGTTCGTTATCGGGAGAGTGTATATAACGTATATACAGCGCTACCGTATGGAATAACGTTAAAAATTGTATATACGGATAATAAGGTATATATTATATAGCAGAGCGACCCTCTCTCTGTCTTTTTTAAAATATATGTGAAATCTATTCCGGGTCTCGTGAAGAAAAAACCACACACGGCTGTTGCTACCGTAGATTAATATGCATCCCGCGTGGCTTTACCTACTAGGTCCCGGATATTAGATATATATACCTGTGTATATCAGATGGAAACCGCGTGCGCTACCGTGTGGGACGGATGACAAAAAAAAAGGAAAAAAAAGAAGAAGGAAAAAATATACCAACTTATCGAAATAACAAAAAGGTATATAAAAGAACCCAATCCTAAACCCAAGACTCGATCATCTTCCTTCCACAATCGTCCCTTCGAATCGGATTACATAACAAATGATCGAATTGTTATGCGAATATGCCTCACTTCCGTACAGATACCGGAAAAATCTATATCTATATATATACATTTAACTTATACAGGCCAAGAGGAGGAGGAGGTCAAACATATATATACATATACCATTCCCGAAAAAGGATCGCTCGAAGGCGATAAGCGTTCACCGCCCGGTGGTTATATACCTACCAAGCGAGAGAGAGAGAGAGGAGAACATGCGGGGCACGTATATGCTGGTTTATTTATTCTGGAATGCCTTTGTCAGTGGCGGCGGTATAGTGGCTGTTATTCTCGCCCGGCCAATCGGAAACCGGAGATCTCTGCTGCTATACGCGCGCAAGGTAGAAATTTTGACAATTTTCGAGGATATACTAGGATATATATAGGGGTGAGAGAGCGAGAGAGAGAGAGGAAGTTGGAGCTGTGTGATAAGAACGCGATGTGGGAGGGAGTGAGAGAGAGGAAGGTGATAATGTTGTTTTTACTGCACGGAATTGGTATGCTTACTGGAGAGATAGAGAGAGAGAGGAGATGTTTGTGGGTGCAGTACGTATGGTTGGGTAGACACGCGAGAGAGAGGGAGAGAGATGTGTTAATGTAGTGCAAATATTAGAGCCAGTTAGAGATGTAGTTAGACATCAGCGATAAAATTGTAAATATTGCGGAGTTATTTTCGTCGTAAAAGCTTTTTTTTTCACGGTTACTACGCGGTGATTTAATCAATTGCATAATTACGTTATACACATTTATGTGTGAGTGCGTCAGAGAACACTTATTTAAATGGAAATTGGTGTCTTTTCTTTGCGTTAATCATGCTGAAGAAAGAAGACGTCGGAATATCTCTTATATTTCTGAATATCAAAGAAAAACATTCTCGATATCGATATTTAAAACGACACTGAAGTTTGTGCAATATTGCTGTTTTATTTTTTTAATTTACTTATATACAGTCTATACATTAATTTGATTAATGTACATATTACTGTATGTGATAGAGCTTTTATGCTGTCTAATTAAATAAAGGATATTTATTGTATTGTTATAGAGTCAATAAATAAAAAAAATAATAATAATAATATTGTTATAGTCAGTAAAATTTTAAAATTTCCTTAATCAATCAGAATGTGGGGCACATCTCTAGCGAGTTTTTTAAATATATATATATATCAGTTCTATGTTAGACAAGCATGAAATATCTTATTTAACGTTATCGATATTTCGTCAGTATATGTATACATATGCAACATAAAGATTCCCCTAACGTTTATAATTACGCGCGATAACAATATGAATTTATAATAAATTCATAAAATTTATATCAGGTTGTTTATACACGACGATACATATCACTTATGGCAATCAAATTATTTTTTAAAATTTATCTCTACGTAAAGCTGATAGCATGAAATAAACCTTCTTTCAACACAAACGTTCATATAATCATAAAATTTTCGTAAAAAAGAAAAAAAAACCTGTTCAGGTCCCCATTACGGCAGTTCAAACAAACCCTTCATATACTCTGCACACTCATACACACCACCTTAGCACATAAACGTGCGCATATATCCCACACAATTCACAGGGTCGAATTCTCCTATATCCTCTCTCTCTCTCTCGCTAAAACTCGCGCAGAGAGAAACTTGGCCACTTTTTCTCTCTACTACCTCGCGCCCTCGCACACGCTGCTGGCACATCTAATATAACTCTCCCCCGACGTTCGAGCGCGCGCGTGAACTTTCGGCCCGCGCCGCTGCTGCTTCGCTCTCTCTTTTTGGGTCACACTGCGCGCGCGCGCCGATATCACAGTCCGCAATCACCGCCGAGTCGTAATCCCAGTTCCTTCCGCAAAACTTTTCTTCTATATATATATATAACGATGGTCACTGCTACCCAGCTCACTTAAACGGTACGTATATAAGGTATATATATGTATACCTTCAGACCTAACGTGCGTTAGATTCGCGTATAGCGGAACACTGGAACAAAGACTATATACGCACTCGTGTATATATACGCGCGTATAAGGATAAATCGAGAGATTCGGGGGGAAATACCCCAGCGACGCTTATCTCTTTGTCACCTCGTCGTCGTACAGTCACGAGAGCTAACCATCCGCTCGTTTCTCTCTTCCCCTTGCATTTCATTCTCTGCGTTTCCATCCTACCTCTCTCTCTCCATCATTTCGCCTGATATACCCCCTCCTCTTCTTCCCCAATCTCTCCCCCATCGCTCGAGCTATTCTCCCGGAGATATTCTCCCTCGGTTCTTCGTGTCTCTTTTCAAGCTCGTGCAATTTCTCTCGCTCTCTCTCTTCTTCCTGAATAAGAGCGTTGCTCTCTATACGGGACGAGCGAAGAGGAAGAAAAGAGAGAGAGATTGAGATCGCGAGTTATTGGGAAATGATAAAAATATATGAGAGGGAGAGAGGAGTGCGCCCGCGGGCTGATGTTATACATCTGCCATTTCGTGATTTGCTTCGGATTGTTTCGCGGCCGAGGAGTCGGTTATTACTTGGAAATATCTTGAGAAGGTAGCAGCAGGAGCAGCAAGGTTCCGGCCTGTGCAGCAGCAGCAGAGACAGTAGCGCGTGTTCGATGGAGCGAATTTATTACGTTAAACTTTTCATTTTGGTTCTAGAGAGAACGAAGAGGTAGGGGGTATATATTGCAAGAAAGAGCTAGAAAGAACGAGACAGTTTGGCGAAATTGGGAGATTTTTTGGAGGAAGAAAGAGCGCTTCGAGTGTGATGATGTGTGTGTGTGTGTGTGTGTGTGTGTGTGTGTGTGTGTGTGTGTGTGTGTGTGTGTGTGTATAGAGATGATGTCGTATTCGATTTGATGTTGAACTGGAAATGAAGTGGACGGAGTGGACTTTTGGTGGGATTTTCCGTGGTCCGTATTGTATATAGTTGTACTAAATAGAGAGTTTTTGGGATGGTATATGTATTAAGCGGGACATGTATAAATTTGAATTTAAATACTGTGGTTAATAACTTTAATTTATATATAGAATTGTAATAAAGCGAATGAAAATAATTATAGGTTTGTTGGTAAAAAAGAATAAATAAGTCGATCACATATATTTATCTAAAAGTCGACAGAACTATTTGGTATATAAGTATAATTAAACTGAAAATTAGACCATATATAATATCGAAGAATTTACACGAGCTATATTTACGACCGCTATAAAAAAAACTTTTAAAAAACCATCTGTGTTAAAAATCATAAAATATACTCATACGAGCTATATCCATACATTATATCGTTGAAATATCGAGAGAGAAAGAGACCTTTAATTACACACCTCTCGTTGGAAAAGTCAACCGCACACGACTACACTTAATATATAGATACCGAAGGAAACCTATCGATCTAAGACTCTAATCCCTTCTTCACATCACACCTATATACATAGACAATAAATCACACCTCGATCTACGATAAATTTACATAATTACACCGCAATATCTCTAACACCACACACATTCCAATCAGAAACCACACAAAAAATCCATTTCATCGGCTCCCTCTCTCTCTCTCCCTTTCCCACAACATATACATACGCGCGTCGCACTTTACACATCGACAACCGCGCGTTCCGTTATCAAGGAATAGTTTATTCAACATATCGCATCGTAACAATATTCATTTACGACGACGACGAGAGCAAGCGCGAGCAGCAGCATACCATCGATATCATTTTCCACTCGACTCTCTCTCTCTCTCTCTCTCTCTCTGCACGCTCTCTGCGCGCGCTATTATCCCAAGCGCATTCTATTAAACGAAAATAAAGAGCTCATGCTGCTGCGCGCGAAAAGCTTATCGGGGTTCGCGAACGCGTGCGAATATCAGCGCAGGAATATTACGCCCCGGGGCCGTTTGCACGCTTTGTTCGAAAGCGCGCCTGCACACGCGCGCGCAAGGGGGGCCCTCGATTAGCCTGAATTCGCGGTCATATAGTAACAGCAAACCCCGACGGGTAGGAGAGACGAGGTGCAAGGGGGATTCGTCGAGCTTGATTAAAAATAATAATAGAGCCGTGGGTGTGAAACGAAGTGATTTTTTTTTTCGTAGTTGCGGGAAGGTTGTAACGCGAGAGGTTAAATTTTTTTGCAGTGATTTCACGGTTGTTTTTTTGTAGGAAAAATAAATTGTATTAAAAAAATAACTAACGTCGTTTTATCTTTAGATTGAGTAACCAACGATGAAAGAAAAAAAGATAGAGAGAGAGAGAGAGAGAGAGAGAGAGAGAGAGAGAGAGAGGAAAGAAGAGAAAGAGCTATTTTTGGTACAAAGCTGGCACACGGAGAAGAGAGAGAGAGAGAGAGAGAGAGAAGGAATCGTTCTGGCGAGCTCGATAAATTGTTTTACCTTAGTGAATTTATTATCCCGCGCGTGCGCGCGCTGCTCTGGTTTACGGGCGAGTTCGAGGAGTTGAATGAAATCTCTCGAAATACTTGAAAAGAATCTTTACGAGCTTTAAAGCTCAAGTTGGACGGTTGCTTATTTGGTTAAAAGCTAGCCGAAACGAGTAAGAGTAGAGCTTTTACCACCCCCCATCCCCATATACAAATACTGACTTTTCAAAATGTTCGCGACCCCGATTATTCGAGCGCTTTAGTCCGACGTATATACGTTTAAAGCGAATGTTTCATTCGGAATACTTATATGGTGACGTAGTTGCTTTTACTACTACTACTTATCGTCCGTGAACGAATAAATAATTGTTTTATAAAACAAAAGTATATAATATACAAATATCATTATCATATTATAAATGTAACAGTGAATATCTATCATTTTACTCTTAAAAAAAGTGATGAATTAAATCTCTCATCCCGAATAAGACATTTTTGATTGGTTGTAGTAGACTCATTTGATTGATCTGGGTAGAAGGCCCCGTTAGTGTGCCTTTAAACAGACGATATGTCCGTATTAGTGTGTGTTTTTAACTATCTATAATTAAAAAATAAGTTATTAAACAGTGTTTTATGTAATATAAATCAACATTTTGGTGCTTTTACTAATAGTTTATCATAATTTTTAAGGTTAGAATATTTAATTTATGTCAAATATCTCTAAAAAGACACACTAACAGGGACAGGCACACAAACCGGGACCACTACACTATATAAGGTAGACGTATGAAGAAAATCGAATATGTTTAAATTTTAAAAATTAAATCCTCGAGATTTGAGTATTATTAAAACTGAAGAAGAATTAAAATAGCGAATATGAAATTTCGTTATTTTACTTTTATCGGATTAAAAATTCTCAAACCGGAACTAACTAACTTGATTATATTTATATCCCTTAAAAACGAAAAATCAATTAAAAAAACAATACCCGCGAAGCGCATTGTATATAGCTAGCATGGAATTTAAAAAATGAAATTATAATACACCGATGTACACATACCTTTAGCGCATATCGTGTTAAAGCGCCGCAACGTAAGCCAAAGTATTATACCTTGTATGTGTACCCAAGCGCATACATATTACAGCATTAAACAACGTTATTCTTTTCAACGAGCACGTCAGAGAACGCACACATACATACACATTCATTCACTCACTTCCCGAGACACAATGTACTCTCACTCTTTCTCTCCCCTATATATATATATATATATATATATAAACCATACCCAACCCTGGTCCACCGATGATGTGTGTTTTCCAACAGAGAAGAAGAAGAAGAAGAAGAGAGGGAACGAGCTGCTTATGTATATACGCTTATAATTGATACACATCACGAACGAGCGGAGAGGAGGAAGGGTAAAGCTATAGGCCTCGTCACCGAACCCCCAAATCTTCGTATTAATAGAAACCTGGCGTTTGCCCTCCGTCGACGGTATACAAAGACGCGAACGTCTTTTATTTTTAAATCCTCCTTCCGACGGTTCTATGTGCGTGGGATATAAAAGGGGTATATATAATGTAATACTTCCGTGTATTGTACATAATACCGCAATGTATATAGTCGTCTCGTTCGGAAGAGGAATTAATTCGATGGATTTCGGGGGCGGGGGAGGGTAAAGTCGTTCGCGTTCGACTGATTTATTTTAAATATTTGTTCGTATAGTTGACGTGGGGTATAATGTGTGCAGTGTGATGGTGGCGTTGGATTATATGAGAGGAGGGAAAAATCAATGGTGGTGTGTATATGTATATATATAAATGGGGTCGCGTGAGTTGGCGGTGTTTCGTCGCATTTATCGCATTGTTGGAATGTGTGTGTGTGTGTGTGTGGAAAAATGCGCATGAGCTGATGAGGTATTTGGGTTGCAAGGGAATCGATATTCGAAGTGTAAAAATATTATACCATATTATACTACTGCTGTTGTCGACCGGCTAATTGCGCTCGAAATAATTGCTCTCGAAATAATTTTAATCGTCTATATAGCGCGAGTTCTTGGGTAATTAAATGTTTCATAATTTTTCTTTATTTTATATTTTACATATATAAAAAGGAATATTATGGCGGTATGTTTCCTATTTGTAACGTACTAATTAATGTATTCACCGTCGGGGCAGTATGGAATATATATGTGAAAATCAATTATGAATATTATATTTTGGTATTACATGTATAACGAATCAATTTATGATTAAATTTCAATACTAAAATTTAGCTGATTGAATATATATTTCATGGTTATATTAAAACATTAATTTCACTAATTTAATTTAATCATCTCATCGGCATTAATTAAATAAAAAAAGGAGTTTTTCCCCCATTTCCATTAAAATTGCGAATGTAAACGAATTCCGAAGCATGTTGAATTTTCACTCGTGAAAATATAATGTAATAATCTGTTTTATTATAGAAAAGCAGCGATGACAGATAGGAGGAAACCCTAATGATATTCATATACGGCAGTATTCAGCGAGCTCAGAATTACACAAATAGGCGGTAGGTATAGTGGTCGGTCGATGGTCCCTTATACTTGGCATGCAAATCTCCTCAAGATATAAATTCAACGATACCAGACGCATTACAATAGCTAAAGTATATACGTGTGCTTCAAGAAAAATCCCGTGTGAATAGCGTTATAACGTTGAAAACGTCCACGTGCGCACGTATATCAAGGAGCGCGGGAGCGCTCCGAAGGCAAGTATAGAAAGAGCCTTAGGAACGACCGCGTGAAGATATACATATACGTATACACTTACGTATATACGCAGTGTTTATTTGTATAACACACATAAAGGTTATTATAAAAATATTGTTATGTAAATCCAAAGCTATTTCTATATCGACAACAACAACAGCAAACGCAACATCTTTGCCAGCGCGCGCACACATTTGTATATCCAATTCGGAAGTTCGTTCTAAATGGAATTCTTTCAATGCTGAGTCACTTTAAATTATAAGAAAAACTGCTAGCTCACTACGGTACCATGAATCTATTTTAAAGTTCACAAAAAAAGAAAGAAAGAAAGAAGCAAACTAACAATACCGTATAGTATAAATGGTAAATAAACAAAGCTTCGTATAACAACTCTCTCTTTCTACTTACTCAACGATTAATCCTACATTTTAATATAAAAAAAGAGAACGTACACGTACACCCGTACATATACGTAATGATCTCTGCGTTTGAAAAAAAAAAAAATGACAAATGAGAAAAAAAAGCGTGCGCAACACCACATCGTTATGTATACATACGCTTTAGCCCAGTTCCCAATGGTAACAATGATAGCTAGCAGCAAGCAGGCATGAGCTCTCTTTACACATGCGTGCGTGTGAGCAGAAGCAAAATAAGCTCGTCGTCATCTTTTGAACACCACGTATACCTTTCAACTACAAGGTATAAAATAGAACGTTTTTACAGCCGCGTATGTGGTCATTAAGCTTCGCATTTTTCACGACCAAAGAACGAAGAAAGAAGAGAAAAAAAGCAGCAAGTGCGAGTATAGGGTAACGCGGAAGCTGGTATTTTATATATATATAGGCTAATCATATATACGATCGGTTGTGGTAGCGCGGTTGAATATATATATATATATATATATATATATGGAACAAAACCGAGTGCGCGCGTAGTGAGAGGAAGAAAGAAGGAAGGAGGAAGGGAGAGAGAATAGAGGAAAAAACACACAGAGAGAATGTAAATTTCTTCTTCGAGGTGAACACCGGATTTTTATATTGAATTTAGACGTGCGTTGTTACTGTGGTATATACTAGCGCGTGCTCGAACAGTAGTATAAGTAGCTCCGCCAAATAAGAGAAGAAACTATTTCTTTTTTTGTTTTTTCTTCTTCAGCGAGTATTTATCCCGTACTGCACATCGTACACAAGCGTGCGCATTTCTCTTTCTTCCTATATATATACACATTCTTCTATGTTTTTTTTATTCTTTAGGTTATTCGAAAATTTCGTGGGAACGAGAAGGCATGTGATAATCGGGCTACTATATACTACTGCGGTGTATAATAATAGCAAGCCCATCGCGCAGCATAATTGGCAATTAACGCGGGGTTAAGTAAAAGTTCGCGTATAATCAGCCAATTATCGAAACCCAAAGAGAGCGCGCGAGAGCTATAGCGAGAGAGAGAGAGAGAATATTACTGATCTTTCTCTCACAGAGTTTCTTTCTTTCTTCCTTCCTTCCTTCCTTCTCTAACGACTCCGCTCGCTCGCTTGCCGCGGTCAATCCTCTTTTCCTTGCATAACTTTGGCGCGTTTTTAATTTACATCTTCGTTCCCCTACCCTTTTCTTCCTTCTCTCTAGCACAAAAAGAAGAAGAAGTAGCAAGAATAGCAGCAGCAGCCAGCCGCAGCAGCAGCCGACAGTAGAGTAGAAACAGAGAAGTCACCGAGGCAAACCAAATAGAAATTCCAAGGTATAATTGCTTCGCCAGTGCTTATGCTGCTGCTGCTGCTCCTGCTGGGGGCTTTAAAACGAGCCAAGAAGCGAGAGCGGAGAGAGTGAGAGTAAGAGAGAGAGGGAAAAAACGACTGTATACGCAGTAAAGTGCGGGGTGTATAAGTTGAGAAGAAAGAAGAAGATGATTGCGATCGTTTTTCGCGTATATAATAATAACGTTGATTGTGGATGAACAGAGAGCTGTGTTGGTGTGTTGGCTTTCCCTGTGAGTTTTTCTGTACGCGGTCGTGGTCGAAGATCGAGGGTATATAGGGCGTATTATTTAGTTATCTGCTGTGGCTGCTGCTGCTGCACCCCGAGGGAAGGTTAATGAATTGGTATAGAGTATATTCGGAAGACCGCAGGTATTTTAACGGGTAAGAAACCATAGTGCTCAAACGAAGTTGATATATTTTCCTTTTTTTTAGTATTGACTGAAGAGTTTGAATCACAGCGTCGATTGTGAATTATTATCTTGCTGCTGCTGCTTCTATATGTGATGGCTCATATAGATATACTTTCCTTCGCGACCATAATAATACACGTTAACACGTGTACATATATATGTGAGACGAGGTTTACAATCTTAGCGTTCGAGAAGATAACGCAAGCGGCGCAGATAAAACGTGGTTTATTTGTCAGAGAGAAAGAGGACCGCGGTATGTATATGCGTATATACTTTTACTATATCACGCCCAAGACGTACGTCAAAACTTATGTTACATATATACACACACACACGCCATCGGTATAATATCTTTACGAAAGACTTACATACTTTTATCGTTATTTACATTTGATAAGACCACGTCGCGAGAGAGATGTGTGTGATTTTGGAAAAATTATATATACGAAAACGACGATGACGACGACGAGAATTATAGTATTTTGCGTATCGGTGTTAATTGAATTTTCTCCTTTTCTTTCAGCCGCCACTCGATAACCGATATATTGAATTGTTCTACTTTATATAGGTGTAGACGTGTCGTGGTCAATATTCACACCGACCTCGAGCTCGCTGAACGCCGACGCGGCTGCTGATTAACACTGACAATGATTTCCTGTACATATGTAATAACGACCGCTTAGACGGTAATTTATCCAACATTCGTGTGTATTCCACTTTCCACTTAATCCTACAAGAATTAACTAGCGTATTATATATACTACACCTTTTTTTTACACTAAAAGCTACGTTTTGAAACTTTAAACAACTAATTCCTTCCGACTCCCTCACGCTTGCGATAATAATTGCGTATACGAACACGCGACTCCTGCTAAATTAAAGTCGTTAATAATTTTTTTTTGCACACGTTATACGCGTGTGTCTTACTCGCTCGGTTCCCCCTCGGCTGCGCCACCGTCGACTCATTTTCATATCCTAAAAAGCACGCAGCAGTAGCAGCACCAGCAGCAGCAACGTATAGTATATATATGTATACATATATATATACACCGTCGCCGTCGCGTCGTCGTCGTCGTCGCAATGCGTACAACGCGCTGTGAGAGGTAGGGAGAGGAAGGAGGAGTAGGAAAAAAAAAGAAAGAAATTAGGTTCGGTCGGCTAAGCCAAGTTCGGCCATAATTTTCAGCGAAGTTTCCGCGTCGTGATTAAAATACGTTGCAAGCACGCGCGAGCGAGCGAGCGAGCTAGCGAGCGGGCAGGCGGCAAACAAATTTAGTAACGCTTAAGATAAAACTCCTTAACTGCCTTGGGAAACTCGCTCGAGAGTATTTTCAGAAGAGAGAGAGAGAGAGAGAGAGAGAGACAGAGTGAGAGAGGCAGAGAGAGAGAGAGAGTTGAACAAATTTAACTGTCAGTGGTAAAAGTTGATGCGGAATAAAGAAGAGCGCATGGAAATGGATAAAATTGCCAGTCTCGTTTGATAATTCGTTTGTGATGAAGAGAGAGAGAGAGAGAGAGAGAGAGAGAGAGAGAGAGAGAGCGAACTAAACATAGGAGAACGAGAAGAGAGATAGATTGCGAAAGTGTGAATATTGCGTGGCACGGGTGGTCTTTTATTTTTGTGCGAGAAACAGCCATTTTATATTGGTGCATCTTTAATGTATGATATATCGCAAAACACGTTGTAAACTCTCCTATTTTCTTTTTCTTCGTTTTATGACAATACTACTATTAAAGACAACACAAATCGCAATAGAATTAATGTAGATTACTTTGCACGTAGTATAAGAAAAAAACGCAAAGATTGAAAAGTTTCAAAATTCCGCGTATAATTTAATGATTTCTCTCGTACAACAAACTTTTCTCGACTTCTGAAAAGTCAAACACTCAAAAGAAACAAAGAGAAAGAAAAAAAAATAGCAAACGCTCGTCTCGTTCATCTTAGCGAGAGATATTTTTTTTAGGTGTGCAAAGTGTAACGCAGAGTCAAACTTTAATTGACTCCGGAACAATCGTGTATATATATATACTCGAGCAGACGCTTCGATAATTCAATTGAAAATTAAAACGAAACTGGGACGAAATAAACTCTGACGTATATATATATATATATAAATAAATATGTAGATATACCGTGTTTATATACATAAAGTGCGTCGTATGCGACCTCGATCCCGTATATATACACACACACGAAATGCACTCGCTCTGAAAATTCAGCGCATCCCATTTGTGCGCCATAAACTAAAATATATATATATACACAACCATCAGGTTCACACAATAACACATGCACTTTTATTCAACTTATTCAATCCTTTACAAATCGCGGCTAGCTGATACACGCACGCACTAATCGTCGACGACAACCGTAAAAGAAAGTCTTTTTCCCAATCAGCATCATACCTACACCGAGACCGAATCTTTCCCGCAAGCTCGATCCTATATATATATATATATAACATAACCACTACGCGTGTGTCAATCAGAGTTAGCTGCACGTGTCAATCGTCGGAAAGAATCCATTGCCACCGCAGCAGCAGCGACCGGTCGACGACGATGGGATATATATTGAGGTATCAATTCATTCCCCTCCCATCGGCGTGCACGTATATAAGCCGATTAAATAGCCGACAATTTTGAGCGTGAAAATCGACTCGATCTGATGCTATATACGTGTATAGTGGTGTCACGTGTATATAGTATATAGTATAGAAGAGAGAGCTGTGACAGGCGCGTGTACTACGCGGTATACGGTTTTTTTTTTGTCTCTGACAAGGTGGAGAAAGGGTTAGTGGGGATATCATCTGTCATAGAGTTACGCGTATATTAAGATAAAATTTTTTTATTATTTGTACTCTCTAAAGTTGGATTAGTGAAAAAGCAACTAAAGATTAGTTAAAATTGCTCCACTGAAACCTTAGCGAATATTTACTTATATATGAAATAGTAAATAATCGGGTTTTCGCTAATTCAACTTTAGCGAGTACGTATATTTGAGGAGTAAATATATATATAGTTACGGAAATATGGTTATTATATCAAAAATTCATCGTCGCGCATATACAAACTCGTCCGAGGTATACTAACGATAAATAATTGAAAGAACACCTTTCGAATAATCGTACGCATATACACATAAGAGTTTTCCTTTTTTTAAATTACCAACTCGCACGCGCGTCACTCCAACGCAACGCAGCAACAACCGGCGTGCTTCGTACAAAATTACTCTACTACACTCCCCCTCCTTCTCTCCTTTTCCCGAAATTAGGTCATCTTCCTTCCACCTCCGTCTCCCCGCCCCCTTTCAGAACAAAACACAGCGCGCGCACAAGCATTCCGGGAAATCTAATCACCCACGACGGGCCTCCCAAAAGAGAGAGAGAGAGAGAGACGTAGTATATATAATGGCATCTCTCACCGAAAATTAAGGTCGTCGAGAAATAAACCCAACCCAACCATCCTCCCTCCCTCTCTGTCCTCGAATCAAAACACACACGTACTCGTTTTTATACCACGCACGTGCCTGCCTTGCAAACAGCACCCAACGACACACGTCGTCGCGTCCCCTCGGAGGAATTCGTTCTCTCTCTCTCTCTCTCTCGATCAATGACCGCAGGCGCCACGTCTTATATATAAGTTGCGCGCACACTCGGACTAATTCAGTATATAATACTCTATACCCTCTTGTATGTGTGTTTCCTTTCCCCTTCGCCCCTCTGCTGCATGCGTATGTGAAAAACGCCAAAAGGGGCGGCTCAATAACAAGCGAGGAATTTGGGTCGAAAAGCCGAACAGTATAAGTATATATACTCGTGTATACCTATCTCGAGGCGTTTGCTCGTGCGCGCGGTTGGATTATATTTTCAGAAGGCGCCAGTCGCCGTGCAGTGCACGGGACGACGAGAGAATATATGCGCCGCCGCCAACGCCGACGAGAGCCAAACGAACGTGCGAGACGAAGAGGAGAGAAAATGAAGAGGAGAGAGAGCAGCGCTTTAGGAATTCCGAGCGATTCGTGTGCGTCTCGTCGGCGTATATATATGAGGCGCGACACGTCGTCGTGTGTATTGAGCGCTTTTTTGAGAGGAGACGAGAAGTGCATGATGTAGAAGGATTTTGGAGATTTCTCTCTCTCTCTCTCGGTCTTGCTTCTTTTTTTTAGAGGTTGCAGGTGATGGTTGAGTGTAACGAGGTGGTTTCGAACGAACAAATATGCTTGGTCTATATGGGAGTTTCACGGATGTATGTTTTTTTTGTGCGTATGCGGTAACAAGTTGTACGAGTTTTTGCTATATACAAATGTGAAAATTTTCAAGTTTTACTCCGTTGAATATATGTATATAGCATTTGAACACAGGAAACGGCGAACTGTGAAATTTTACAAGACAATATTAAATTGAATTTTCACGCTATTCCATATACACGTTCGATGAAGAATATAGAAACCAAATACTACTACTTTTTCTTTTTTCTATCCAATTTTCACTATATATTCTAACAATGATGTTTACTTTAAATTGTTTGAATTTTCGTGATATTTAGGGTAGATTTTCCGAAAATTCAGAGAGACCACGCGGAGCTTTACCTATATCACGGTATTATTTCGATTCCTCGTATAAAGACTCTCAGGCCATTAAATGAACAAAATTTTTGATTACTCACACAAACTAGATAAAAAAAAACCTTAAATTTTAATTAAAAAAAAAGAAAGAAAGAAATAAATTCAAATGGACATTTGTAATCTGCTTATACTGTTGCTTCTCTATATACGTCATATTCCGCACGACAAAACACGATCTTCACCGGGAAATTCTTCGTCCCCTATATATACCGTTGCTATGTTGCAGGCGCGCGCAGCACACCGACAAATTCGTTATATACGCCTTTAAGGAACGACGTCGCCGCGTTGAAGCAGCAACAGCAGCAGCAGCAGCTGCATTCAAGAGTTACAGAAAACAGTCGCCATCGCTATATACAACTAGCGTCTTTCTTTCTTCCACCGTGACTTACTTAACGAGAGAGAAAAAAAAAGTACGCGAACAAAGACGACGACGACGACGAGAAGAAGAAAAAGGAAGAAAGTTGGCGGAAGCGCAGGGCGGACAGAGCAAAGGGTTTTAAGAAAATTAAAAAACAAACGTAGCTGCCTCGCTATACTACTATTTTTCGCATTTCCAAATTACTCGTTCGGTTCGTGTTTCGCTGGTTTAACAAACGCGAAAGAGAGAAGGTACGTGCGTATATATAGTAGTATAGCAAATCTATTTAACGAATTCAACTGTATGCGTAATTGCCCGCGTTCAATTGCGCGCAATTTTGATTAATCCTTTGTGCCGCCGTCATTCTCTAAAATGGGTTATTTATCTCTATTTATCCTTGCGCGTAGTTTATATATGTATATGTATATATAAACGACGAGAAAATTGGAAAAACAAAACAGTGGGAAACTGTGCGGTGGTTTATTGTCCGATGATCGTGAATCGCTCGCAATTATCGAATCAAGCACTGCTGCTGCCGTCGCGTTCCAGATTAAAATGTGGATCGCAGCGAAAGTTGGCATTCTATATATATATACATACCAGAGAAGTTAAACAGTTCGCGTTGTTGATGATTGTTAGAACGCTGCTGCTGCTGCTGCTACTGCTCTCTATACGTCACTGTTCTCTCGAGTTTCTCACAGCGAAACGTGAGCCTTCTTTTTCATCTCTATCGCCTCGACGTTTTGTATGAATGAGAGAGAGGGAGAGAAGGGGAAGAAGAGATGGAAAACCGATTTTCAATTTCTCAATTCTACCCCCCGGTTTGATTTCAATGCAAGGGTAGTTAATGAGTTTGAAATTAGTAGGGCGAGAGAAGAGGGAGAGAGTATAGTTTATGACAGCACGAAATTCAGCGCTCACGTGCGAGGACTTTTATATATATAAAATAGGTCATATTGTTGGTATATATATATATTGAGTGCATGGTGCTATACGATGAACATAATTAATTTTTCAAGTATTATAATTTATGTAAAATATCGATAAAATTAGGAAAAATTTCAATGAGAGTTGAACGAACGTCATTACTGACGTTATTATAGGAGTCGTGGACTTTAGAAAAGGAAGAAATCGTTCCGAAAATACATTGAGGTATAATATCCTCCGATTTTTATATATTATACGTAATCGACAATTTCAGGTCACTAATTTATAAGTTTTGACGTATATAATTATATCAATAAATCTCCGCGGGCGGGTCTCAGCGATGGCAATATACCATTCAACGTCGTTAAATTTTCCTCCAAAGAAATTGCCCGAAAACCTTGGTTAAATATTAAAAAAGCGTTATACACGCGTACAGACAATGTGACACGGATAATATCCATCAAATTCACAGCAAAAACCACTAATCAAGTTATACATCATTTCCGCGACTTTATTTATATATATATGAACACCCTTATCATCATAATTGATTACACTTCGTATAAAAACACTCCTACATAGCGACTGAAAATCAATTAAACGGCAAATTGTAACTATAAATTATATCTCGCTCTCTCTCGTATTTCCACATCTCTCTCGTTCTCTCTCTTACTGAAAACTGTTATTATACATTCGGCGCTCCAATTACCGTTTCACACTATCATTCATTCTCTTTCTCTCGGCGCCCTCGCTTATGTCAGCGATAAAACAAATACGCGCGCATATGATAACACGACTGTATACCATACGACACGTCTTTCCAAGGAATCGCTATCTATATATCATGGCCGTTCTGCCAGCCATCTGACTTTCACCTTGCGATATAACGAAGACGATGTGAAATATCGATCATACAGAGAGTATAAGCAGCAACACAGCAACGATATTCATTGGCGATTGGGTGATTTTACGCATATTTATATATACATGGATATCATATAACGCGTATAGTAGTCATCGTCGTCGCGCAGTATATTGGAAATTATAACGAATGCGCGTGGCGCCTATACCACCAGTGGCACTGTGTGTGTGTGCGCGATATTTATTGACCGCGAGCGAACGCGTGCCGAAAACTCATATCGTTGAACGAGGTCACACGTGTATATATATATGCTATATGGTATAATGTATGTGCGCGAGTACACGTGTATGTGTGTACGCTCTTGAGATGAGTCAAAGAGAGAGAGAGAGAGAGATGTAATAATAATAATACTAATACTGTCAGTGGCATTGTAGCTCGAGTGTAATTGATTACAAATCTATATGTAAGAATATTTATTGCGTTTGCGAGTCATGTATATAATGCAAAAACATATGTAGAGAACGTGTGTATGTGTCGTGGTCGGATATATTTAATCATTTGGAATTACACAAAGCTGAGGGTTTCAATAGCGGCGAGTCGACAATCGTACAAAAGTTATCGTTTTTCGTATCGTCCATCTAATATGCCAAGCGCAACTAAATTACATGCAACGTAATATGCACAGTCAGTGGATTACAAGAACCGACATTTTTAACATAATATATATATATATATCATATCACATTGAGTAGTAGCTTAACGATGTATTATTATATTTTTTACGTAACGTATTCCAAATCAACAATCAAAAATAGAAAATCACTTCAATTATCGGTAAAAGTACATAATTTTCCTCGTTATAATAGTTTAACATTTCCATATCATTAATCCGTTGCGCGCAGTATTAAATGCTCATGTGTACAGAGTTCATACAATGAATAATTAGTTCACATATCTAATTTCTACGTTCATTATGGAAATCCAATATTTATTTAATTATTATTACCATTAGCTTCATTTGGTTTTCATTTGAAATTAGGTTCGAGTTGTTTATTGTCTCTCAACTTTATATATACATATATCGCACAATAGATCATCATTAAATGTATACTTTCGTCCTAACGTTAAAATCATTAAGCGAAAACATGTAATTATATAGCTATAAAATAACATCCCTTTGCCTGGAAAATCAATATAATTCACGAACTAACCTGGTTTTACTAAAACCTCGTTATATGATTCCCCGAAAACAATAATGATTATTTAACCTTTGCACGCACGCAATTCCTCAACTAAAATAAAAAACATCATAAATATTCGATATTTCTATATATACACTACGTTGCATATATATATAAAGGAATTGTGTTTATTATATATATATATATATAAACACTGTGCGAGTCACATCGTGAGTTATCGTGCGCAACATCGAGCGCCTTCGATCTACATATATACACCTATATTATGCATATATCGATGACTCGAAAACCATCCTACAAGCGCCACTGCGCACACTACAATACAACAACTCTGCTGAAACTTCGGTCCACTAACTATGATACAATGTACACGCATCAGTAAGCGCTACACCTCACAGCTCACTATATATATAGATATAAAAACACTATACGCGTATATACTTTTACTACCGTGCGCGCAGTACACATTTCGCTGGCTTTTTTCTATATAGTCTCACTTTTTACATCTTCCTATCTGCTCTGAACTCATCCCCCGAAGGACTTGTATAATTGCCTCTCTGTTTTCCTCCTCTTCTACTATACTACTACTACTACTACTACTACATACACACGTGTTGTGTCTCACTCGAGCTTTTTATACTCTCTTTTCTGTATACCGATTACTACGCTTCCGCGTATAACCTCTTCACTGTCACGCGTCGACGCGCGCGCGAGCGCGTAATAACTCGCGCAGCGCGCACGCGGGAAGGATTGTTAATTGATAATTTACGGGGGAATGGGGAAGCAGGTGGTGTGCAGGAGAAGAAGGTGTGACGTGGGGGGATTGTGCTTTATTAAATACGTGATAGGCATGAGATCATGATGTATATGTGACGGTGGTGTACGGTTGGCACGTTGCGACGATCTCTCTCTCTCTCTCTCTCTCTTTTGCGTTGTTTTTTCTTCTTCTTCTTCTTCTTTCCTTTTTTGGGGATGAAGCGAGTATGATGGCATGTACGTGCGTGACAAGCGGAAGGACGGAATAGGAAGGAAGCGCAAAGAGGAAGAAGGTAAAGGAGACAGGCATGATTGTCTTTGTATATATATATATATATATATATACGCTGCGCGTGTTCCGCGTCTGATTAAACGCGCTGCGTGATTTATGATTCGACATAAGGGTGTGTGTGTGTTTTTTTTTATTTGGGGGTTATTATTATATAGGCCGTGGTGGGTGTGCATATTGGGTCGGTTGTTTTCAAGGTTGATTAATTTTTTTTTTAACTATTTATGGTATATAGGAATGAAATAAACGTGTCATTATATGCAAAACGCATGAAATGTATATAAAGCGTACACTTTTGTGTAGATTGCGAACTAAAAGCAATAGAATTTTCGAAGTGGGTTGTACGGTTAAATTTATTCATTGTTTTAATGGTAATGGTTCTTCTTCTCGCTTTTTTTTTTTATAAAATGAACTTACGTGACTGAAAACAGGACAACAAAACGGCATTCAACTCACCTGCAACAAAAGAAGAAGAAAAAAATAACAATTGAAATTGACTGTAAATTAAAAAGCTGTATGTATAAAAAGTATAAAAAATGTTTATATATGTGTTATATATGTATATGCGAATCGAAACTGTATATAATGGCTATATAATTTTCCAAAAAACGACATTCTCACATCTAACGAGCAATTAAGAGCGTGTCATACCGGGGTGATTTTTTTCATTTCAATTACTCTTGCCACTCACACTGCACTTCCATATACACATCGCTCTTTTGCAAAACGAAAAACAAATACAAATTACAATTCCATCCATAAAGCCCGACGTATACATAGGCTCTCACGCGCGGATTTCCACGTATCCCTTTATTTCCCTCTCTCCCTGTATAGCACATTGAAGAGTACTACGACAGAGAGAGACAGAGATGGAGTACGCATCGAAACACTGTTGTTTCCAATTAAAATTCACGCATGCGTGCTATGTAAAACATGCGTATATACACTTCGTAACAACGTATATATGTATATATATATATACGTATGTCCTTTTTATACCCTCCTTCAAATACACATGTCGCGCGCAGCACGCCACACGTTCCTTCAATTTTCACCGGCAGCTTTCTCTCTCTTTCTCTCTCCTTCTCCCTTTGCACTGCGGAATTTAGATTCAAATACCGCACACACACATACATACATACATACACGCGCGGGGAGGCGTATTCTCTTGCCTCTTTTTCTCCCCCTATTTCCGTAAGCGTCGAAACCTTGAAGCACGAGAGAGAGAGAGGAGGAAAACTGGCGCGCGCGCGTGAACCTCTCCTCGAAAACCAATTTTCCGAACGGCAAGAAACGCGCGCGCGGCGACGGCGACGGCAGCAGTCGTATAGTCGTCGCCTTAGCCACGCCCTTAGCACCACGTCGTCCCGAAAATTTTGTACTTTTTCTCTATAGGAAAATTCTCTCTCTCTCTCTCTCTCGTACTCCGCACACGCAAACCAGGTATTTCTATTTCCATGAATACACATATATGTATATAGATATGTGAGGGTTTAGTTTTTGTTATATAATATTTCTTTTTCTTATATACTACGGTTGAGAATAGGTGTAGAGAGGAACGAAGAGATAAAAAAAGAAGGAAGAGCCGAAAAATATATGAAAATGTCAATTCAGAAGACGACGCAGGGGGTGTATACTACTATGCCGAGAGTCGATGGCACTCTTCTACTCTACAGCAGTCTATATATGTATGGGAACGCGTACGGTTCGTTTGTTCGCTTTGAAAAGAGTTGAGGTGTGCGTATATATGGAAAGAGTATATAAGAGAGAACGAACGCGTACATATATACACGTATAACGAACATCGTGACGACTATATATACGCATGGTATATGTAAGTATATAGGTGTATAAGCCGTTGCGGTTTAGTATATATATATAGGGGGATGGAAGTTTCGTGCGAGGTTTGTGAAAAGGAGGATTAGATTTTTTTTTTCTTTTCTTTCTTTTCTTTTTAGAAATGCGAATGTAAGAAAAGTTTGCTTTCTAGAAAAGGCGAGGGGTAATGTAATTTTTACGGGGGATTTAGATTGCAAGAAAGTGGTACGACAGCAGTGCGGCGTTGTCGATTTCGTAGGTTAACTTTTTAGACTTTAAAGTTGTCTGTTGTCTGTTGTTGTTGTTATTGCATTGGGTTCAACTTTTATGTATATATATATATATATATATATACTCTTGATAGAAAAGGTTTTGTAGATTAGGAAGAAAGGGATAACGTGGTAATGGATCTGTCCGATGAACAAACACGAAACGTTTATTTTCTATTTGCTTTAGTGGAAATTGATAAGCGCGGCGCCAAGAGGAATTATATAACGTAGAATGTATATTTGTTAGTTTTTGAAGGTGTGGGCGGGAATAAGGAAAATTGTATATGAGAATCTACATAATAGAATGTTTAATTTATAAACATTGATTTTAAAATTTTATTTTTATGGTTGCAATAATTCTTTGGTTTTTGTTGAGATAAGGTGCTATTTATGATATATTAAATTTTGAGCAATGGCTGTATTTTTTATTCCGGAAGAAATAGACGAAAATCGAAAGAATATGTATAAAATCAAAATCGGCCTATGGGGATCCCGAGATTTACTATTAAATATCAAGAAAAAGTAAAAAAGTAACATAAAAAATGTATAAACTTATATTAAATAATGCGAACAGCAAGTCAAATATCAAATGAGAAAAATGGTTTTCCTAATAACGAAAAGAAGAAAAAGAATAAACTGAATCAACATCGGTTCAAGAAAAATCCGTCACGTGCCAATGATTTTTTTAGAAATTTTTTTGCTTCAAATCTTCAAAATCAATTGTTGAATCGTGATAAAATTTTTAACACGTATTCTATATATGTTATGTGCAATAACCTCTTTCAATATACAGAGCAATTCTAAACTCAAATATGTTTTATAATTTGTAAACTGATATGTCCAACCAACGAGCCCATTCAAAAGATAAGTAAATTCTATGTTTCCACGAAATTTCAAAGCGATTCAAACGATTTCAATCCACGAGTTATAATTTACCAAAGAAATAAACTTTTTTCAACAAACATTTTTTTCTCTTGAAAAATTTAAAAATAGCACAAAAAAACACTGAAATCGTTGAATTCCAATTCTGATCCGATTGAACTAACACAAGTACGCACACTTCACTTCTATCGTGTAGTACTTTCTTTTTTCACCCAATATCAGCATACTTCAACGAACTAATGCTACTCTGAAAATGGCCTCTAAGTCCTTTTATAAATATATACAAATAAATGTGCATAAAATTTTTTTGTACACTATAAATAATAAAAATTCAAAGTACATTTTATTCATTTCTATATGCGTAAACATCATATACACGCTACATTAACTTCGAACCTTGCGTACTTTGCATTTTTCACATTACCACGACACACACATACACACACACAAAAACCACACCACCACATTTCCATTTATTTTATTTCTCATGCATAAAATAAAGCACGCGCCAGGTCGCTACATTCTCGCGCAGGCGCTCTCGTGGCGTGCATTTTACAAAATACACATCGTCCCGTACTGCTGTTTCTGTTATACGGTATCAAACCTTATCGAGGAATTCCAATACGCTAAAACTCAACGGCTCCGTAAAAATTGTTTATCGAAGGAAAAAAAAAGAAAAAAAAAGACACCAAGAGAGTAAAAGGAACGTAAATGTATATTTAACGTATATATATATATATATAGCGAGAGAAGGAGGTACGCACAAGGTTCAATGGCGAAATTGCATCCACCGGCTCGAGAGCAGCGAGAGAAATTTTCTATTTACTCAGAGATTTTCCACTCGTTCTGTATTTTATCTGTTCCATTAGCGAGTCGTGCGCGCGCGCGCGCGTGTGTCTGGAACTTCGGAAACTCTCTCTCTCTCTCTCTTGCCTTCTTCTCTCTCTTTCTCGACGCTGTTTTCTTAATCATCGTATGTGCACTCGCGCGCCTTATTTACGTCCTCTTCTCTTATCTTTCTCCCACTCTCTCTTAGTACATCACACACGCGATATCCGCGCAAGCGTTTCGTAAAACTTTAGGGCTCTTTCAACAGTTTCCGGTGAGAATATGTTCCTCTCCGATAAATGAGAAGGTTATCGTATAATATTGCAATTTCTTTGAAAAATTATTAATGGGATAGTCTCAAATGTCAATTTTGGTATATGCCCGAGTCTCGCGATCTTTTGCACGTGTATATATATAGGCTTTTACGAAATTTATGTCTTTAATCTTCTACGCTAAAAGGTTTCCTTTTCAATTTTTCCAAAATCTCATGTATATTGCAAAAATATTTTAATTTAGCGGTTAAAAGCTCAAATCTAGGATACATCAATTATATTATACTTATAAAAACAGCCACTGAAAAGCTCGATCGAATTCATTCACAATATTACTTCAACGTCCTTTAACATAACACGCATAACTGTTTACACCGCTAAAAATACTCGCGTATTTTCTTTAAAATTAACCTTCAGAATAGATCGCGCAACCCGATAACGCCCTTAAACAGCACATTATAACTAGCGTGTTGACTTACAGCGTGTCTCGATCGAGAAATTTTCATCGCTGAGCTGCAGTGCAAAGTAGCGAGAGAGAGAAAGAGGGGAAGTAATATAAGTATCTTTTACACTCCCTCGCCGTACGGCTTATCATCGACGAAGGGACAAAGGGCGATTTTATGCAAACTTGACCCTCCCCCCTTCTCTCCTCCTTCTACCGGAAAAACGAGACCGAGTGGCGCGTTGGTAATTGCGCGCGAAACCCGATGCCCGAGAACGAGAGAGGGGAAGAAGAAGAAGGAGAAAAAAAAATAACACGCTGATCGCTCTCTCTTGGTTCTTCCTGCCGTTCCGTCGAGTGTATATAGATATATAGAAACACCCACGCACGCAGGAGAGAAGAGTAAGAGAGCAGAGCGTTGGATCGGAACTTAATTCTTTTCCGTCTTGCGGGGAGAAAAAGAAGAAGAAATGAGGGCAGCACAAAAGCCGATATATACTTCTCAATCTTTTTCCTTCTCTCTCTTTATATATAACGATCATCGACGCGAATGCAGGGTTTATCAATAGTACTGCTATATATATGTGTAAATCTTATAAACGATGCGAAAAACTTTGAAAAAGGGACCCAAAAATTTTTTTTCGATGACACCTTCCAAATTAGGTTTTTCTTATTCGTTAGGGTGTCTAGAAAAGATATCTATTGTTGAACAAAGTCCATCGAAGGGTATCATTTTTCTGGAGCCAATAATCAATTTTTTTTAAATGATTAAAAATTGCTTTAGTTTAGTTCTAAATTATTCCACCAAAAACGACGTAATAACAAATTTGGAAAAATGAAAATAAAATTAAAGAGCGAGAGCTTTCCAAATCTTTTTTCAGAATTAGAAAATGTTGAATCCTTCAAAAGTTACATACGTTTGAAGTTGAGCTTAAAATACACAAAAATTCACAAAAACGGTGTGAAAAATCAACGATTGTCCCGACTATGGATCACGTGTATTTTAGGCTCAACTTCAAACTCACGTAATTTTTGAAAGAATCAACATTTGCTAATGTTTTTGGTGGAATAATTTAGAACTAAACTAGAGCTGTTTTTAATCATTTTTAAACAATTGGTTATTGGCTCCAGAAAAATGATACCTTTCGATGGACTTTGTCCAACAACAGATATCTTTTTTGGACACCCTAACCAACAAGAAAAACCTAATTTGGAAGGTGTCGTCGAAAAAAAAATTTCGGATACATTTTTCGAAGTTTTTCGCAGCGTTTGTGAGATTTGTACATATATATTCTCTCTTTTACATGCGGCGAATAGGTACACAACCTCAGGAATATTTAGTATATATATGTACATAGAGAATTGTTTAAATATTTGTTGGTATATAATGTATACGAGAGCACATTGTTTTCGAGCTATTATTATACATATACGAATTTTTCTATTTCCAACCGCAACCACATATATGCAATGCGCGCTTCACGATTATATTTATATCCTCGTCGCGAACGCGCCAGTTGTATTATAATAAGCGAAATCTCAATATTCATATGCATATTCATATATAATATATGTATATGCGACACTATACTGTATATAATACATACACCTTGCAGCATTCCATAGCACACGCGTATATGTGTGTGTGTGTGCACTTTTGAGGTGTCGCGCGTTCACGCGAGCATCTTTTTTTTTCTTCTGCGCTAAATTCTTTCTTCCCCTATATATACATACACACGCGTGTCGCACGCGTGTATGTAACGACGTTATTTGCGTTTACGTCTAATGGCCTGAATAATTGATTTCGAGGTGTGGGAGTATGTAAATTACATACGCGAGCGTGCGCGCTCTTGGAGTTATATTGTCGACGTGAATTACGGGCATACGTATAATGTATATACATATATACGCGACGTATACATGTATGTATATATATAGCAAAGCGAAGGATGTTAATTACCGTGAACGCGAGGTTTAAAAGAAAAAAAAGTACAGTATAATACGTCGGTTCGTCGCAGCGATGATGTAGCGCGGTTTATATATTGTGAAAAATGTTTTTGTAATTGGGAGGAATGCGCGCGCGCAGTCTCGCGCGTCTCGTTGCGTGTTGAAATGAACGTAACAGTCGTTGTCGTTGTCGTCGACGTTGGGTTAATAAAATGCCAGCGCGTATATATTATACGCGGAAAAGTGCGATTTTAATAATGACTCGGTTACGCGCAGCGCTTATGCGAGTACTGCTCGCGGCGAGATATCATGATTGTTATTCATCGTTTTTGTTTTGTTAACATTGTCGTATATAGTATATACACGGTAAATTCAGCGAACGCCTTTATATTGCGTCACGTATTATGTTTAAATTCAACTGGAACGTGAACGAAATATTTTATGTATTGTTATTATGTTAGATTCAAGAAAAAGTTAAGCGCGGAAACGATTAAATTATTGAAGATATACATACATATCTAAACACACACACACACACGCGTGCGCAAAGATGATTTCCATGTAACGAGCGTGCATCTCTGTTTTTTTTATTATATATATATATGTGTTTCCGTCTCTCGTCAAAGCCATTAATATGCATGGGTTCTTTTTTAAATGGCCCAGATTTTTAATTTACAAAGCTTCTATAATTCTTTATAAGATATCCATGACCACGATGTTTAAGCAATGATCCGATTATATATTTCCTGTTATACATTCCCGTTCCACATATATAAATTTTACGCTTCCTTATAATGACTTTTATATATATAAATATATATGTATAAAACTATTTAGTTTACCGCTCGATTTCCGCGCATGCTTTTGCCGTGTGTATGCACATACACACACAGACACACACACACACATACACACACGTCTCCGAACGACAAAATAAATGAGGCAAACTCGCGCTCATGCGCATACCAGCGAAATAGTTTCCTCGGTAATTCGAGCACTTTTTCTTCTTCGAGTGCGCAAGCAAGCAAGCAAGCAACAAAAAGTTCAATTACTCCCTTTTAAAAGCAACTCACGCGCTCGCGCGAGAGAGCGAAGAAAATTAATTCGCGGATTCCGATAATAAAATATATATATACTTAAACTCTCGCAAGTATAAAACTAGCCGCGAGAAGAAGGGGGGATAAATAAGTTAAGAAAAGTGGCAACGACACGAGAAAATCGATCGCTTACTCTCGTGTTCTTCTTCTCTCTCGTGCGAACGCGCACACGGTAACAGTTCCATATATAAACACACCAGCTGTTATATACTCTTGCGACGCTCTCGACGTGTAATTAAATATTTTCTGTGCTATCATGGTTCAACGCTACATACACACACATACATATACATACACGTAAGAAATAGATCCAAAAAGACACAAAAAATCAGGGAGAGAACAACTATGCGGGGGAAGATCTGCATTTTTAAGCGCGCTATGCTTCTCTCGCCTTCCTATCGCGGGAACAAAGTTTCTCTAACTGAATTCTCCTCCCCTCTATATGCTGCTGTGGACGGAGTTTGATAAGGAATTTGATAAAACTTACTCTAGTGTTTTCTTCTTCGAGCTATGCGCAGCGTGCTCTTCTTCTAAAACTTCCTCTCGAAAAATACCTTTGTTGTTCGTGTATGCATGTATGTGCGGATTTGCGAAATCTTTGCTTGCGAAGTTATACTTGCATCGAAATGGTATATGTGCGCTTATGTAGAAAATAGGCGTCGAAGATATAATCCATGGCCGGTATAATGTAATTACGCAAATTCCAATGCCGCGGGACAAATGCTGCGCTCGCGAGAACGAGTTTCTAATGGCGCGCGGGGCGCGTGTTTATCGATCTGATGAAGCGTTTATACTGAAATCGCACGCATTCGCGAGATTGATACAGTGTCACAAATCGTATCGATATGTAGAAAGCGAATCTATATTACCGAAAAGTGTGTTTGTTATGAGGGCATCTGTCACAAATAAAATCATCTATTGTATACCTTCTATATCCCTGTTGTTATATGGACGTTTGATTGTGCCACATCTACAAGGTCTCATACTCGACAATATGCATAATAGATGTCGTAGAGCTATTATGACTACATAATTAATTTTATTGCAAATTTCAAACAAATTAATGGAAAATAATATGAATACTCAATTACAAATTGTGCAGTATCTTTGACGAATCTTGAAAAAGTTGCTTGAAAAAGAGGTTTTCCTAATACGAAATTGTGTGTTCAATGAAAAAGGGCTGATAGATGTAACATGAATGTTTTATAAGGGGAATTTATTAGACCGTAAAGTTGTACAGAATTTTCTTTAAAATTTACATTCAAATGGATTCCTCTTACTTATAAAAGATTGATTTTATATATGAAACGGATTTTCTGTTTGAGCCTATAATAAGATTTCCTCTATCACAAGCTCTACTTTTATGAGTGGACTTAATGAAAAATAAGTAAAGTGAATTTAATTTTTTTAAAGCCCGTTATTACAAAATAAACATTTTAGTATTTGGAATGTAACAGTTTATGCAACAGTGAAGTAGCGAGAGTACTTCATGTATGTAAAAGTTTTTACATATGGGGATTAACGCGGCGAGGCCTCCTAGTTAAAACTTGTATAAATAAACGTACGCATGCTTAAGGGGATCTGAAAGCATAGAATTAGTTAAAGTTTATGATTTAATAAATTAATTCTGGAACGTTTATTCCAACTAAAAAAACTCAAGCTTCTTGCATACGTAAAAACTGTACATAAAAATGTTGTTGAGCGATTCCATTAATGTTTTTTAGCTATCTTTAAAACCGTTATTTAAATGAATATATTCATTTAATTATACATAAATAAAAGATATTTTTTGAAAATATTGACATATTGTACGTAAACAATGATAGAATCAATGTACTTATATATCTGTCACGAATAGCGACCATGTCACTGAAATCAATGACATATCAAGATCCAATCTATGCTATCCGTATCATTCCTAGATAAAATGTTTTTATCTTGAGATAATTTTTTGATGAGTAGATAATGCAACTTCCTTGATGATTTGAATTTTTATAATGCTTTGCGCCTCTTAGAAAAAAATAATATTATCATATCAATCTGTACATTTTTAGCACAACACTTGATAATAATCATGAGAATTATATTTTTATTATCAACGTTACTGCGAATATGAGATTATTCAACTAATAGTGAGCGCAAATTTTTCGGAGTCATTTTCTCAAAAATGTTTTCCGGATTTTTTCGGTGGCGAAGAGCGAACCTGGTGCCCGGGGTTGATGGCTGAAGTTCTCGTATATACCTGATCGGTGGGTCGGATCGACTAAGTATAATGATTACGCTGAGCGCATGAGTACCGAAAGACCGAGTCTACAGAGGTTTCCATAGAGGTCTGTAGCGGTGGTTCGATCGGTAAGACTGGGATTAATTACTCGTCAAGCCGGGTTTCAGTTCCAGATCTTCACCGATTGATACGAGCACGACTGTTTCACATATGTGCTTTGTTTACCAACACACCACAGACCTCCGTCGTCAATTAGCACCGCAAGGGAGCACAAACAGGGAGACGTTAAATAACATAAAAAAAAAGTTATAAGTATGTACTAAGTTATTGCGATTGATGCATATTTGGAAATCGCTCATGAATTGATTTCGTCATTTTAATTGTTTAAAACTTGATTTTTTTGCAAATGATCGAAGTCTTAATTAAATACACTAAAAATTTTATCTTTACTGCGGATGCAAAAAATAATTTTAAATGTTATGCACCCAACGTCACTGAGCATGAAAACAAGGAAAAAATAATTTGTACAAACTTGATCAAAACATTTTTATTTGCATTGTTGGTATTTATTTTCTTTTTAAACAAGTGATATATAAGTAAAATAATAAGAAATAAGTAAGAAAATTGTAAATACATTGCAAAAATGATATACCCGTATCAATTAAATGTCTTGTAGAAAGTAAACATGTAATTTGAAAAATAATTGCATCACCCTACTGGAAATTCGTCTATCACGAAATGGCCAGAATCTTAACAAATGGGTAGGAAAAATGGCCAGTTAAACGTCAGCGATGAAACGCTTTTTCTCCCATTATATGCCCATTTCATAGATTGGCACTAAAATTACATAACTTTAAAATTTTCTTTTTAATTTTTCTTACAAATTCGACATTGGATTGAATGACATATAACTTTAACTGATAGCTTCCTACAATATAAATAATATATGAAGGCCAGAAAAACATTTACGATAGCCCTTTTAGAGATATTTTCAAAACTATCTTTTTTGTCATTATTTTCTGTCTCTCTCGCTCTTCTCCAATGTAACTAGACTTTTACTACCCATTTTCTAACTAAAAAAACTGTCCAACTTTAAAACCTCTTAAATAAAAAAAAACTAACTTGTGCCAATCTGCGATAAACTCATTCTATTTTCAATCTAAAAATGGTCAATTAAATAATCAATAACAAATCATTACTATCTATGAATTCTTAAGTCTTATGTAAATTAATTAACGGATTTCATCATAAAATTTTAAGAATTCAAAAAAAAATGAAGTACCAATCATTACATTGAATTAAAGTCATTGAAAGTCAATATACTAATCATCGTCGCGACATCGCTTTCTTGTCTAATCATTACTGTTTAACGCCACCTCTTATCAAATTAACGATAGAGTGTAATTTGCGATAGGTGTAAAAAAAAAATCAAACAATTAAAGGTTGTCGAAGAGTATAAATACGTATCGGCGGTACTTAACAATATTATTGATCCAAGAGTCGTCCCAGTAGCAGCTTAGCGTACACCAAAATGAAACTCCTAGTCGGTTCAATTCTTTTATGCTTAGCTGTAGGAACATATGGTGAGTAACTATTTTGAAATTAATGATTTTTTAGTAACAAATTTATATCATTTTTGTAATGGCTCCAAAATTACACAACTTATTGTCAGTTTCAATTAACGTTATTGCAGAAACAACACGAATTCCGATATATTTTAAGTACGAGCTTTTAAACTAATTTATTTATAAATTTTCAGCTGCATCGAGAATCGTCGGTGGCAAGGATGCTCCTGACGGCAAATATCCATACCAAGTGTCACTGCGAACGCAATCCAGCTCGTCTCACTTCTGTGGCGGCTCGATCTTGAATAAAAGATGGATCCTCACTGCTGCTCACTGTGTAAAAGGGTAAGTTAATTACCCTTTTAATTAACCTATTTATACATCTAAAAAAAAGTCGACGTCATGTAATGTGTATTGCATTACTTATGTTATTACAGAAGTTGAGAAACTAAATATCATCCTATTTGTACAAGTAGATTTTTTTTGTATCTTTGAGAAAAAAGTTATTGACCATCAGGAAAAATTATTTTTGACAATTTGAAAAATTAATTAACAGTAAGGACCACACGTCAATTCGCGTCGTAGCTGGTACGAATCTGCTGAAAGGTGGTGTGGAGCAAGTATACGACTCGGAATACGTCGCCTGGAACAATAAATTCAACATGATCTTCCTCACCAACGATGTGGCCGTTGTGCGTGTCAATCGCGACATCGAGTTCAATGAAAAAGTACAACCCATTGCTCTGCCCAGCGATGATTTCACTAAAATCGACTATCCAGTCGTTCTCACTGGCTGGGGCTCAACTACAGTAAGTCATTTTTTTTCTCAATGAGCAGTGTGTGAGTTAAGAAATGGGTAAGGTTTTAACAATGGTTTTGTTTTTACGATATAGCTTGGTGGAGCTGCTCCCAACAATCTGCAAGAGATCAATCTGAAGTCTATCGACTCCAAGAAATGTCAAAAGGCAGTACTCTTCCCGTTCATCACCAAGTCGCATATCTGCACTTTGACCAAGTCCGGCGAAGGTGCCTGCCACGTAAGATTCTATCATTTTTTTGTTTTATACTGGATGACAAAAAAGAAAAAGAAAAAAGCATGATTGAATTAATGGGTTTATCTATATTTGCAGGGTGACTCTGGCGGTCCTCTTGTTGCCGACAATGTTCAAATCGGTATCGTCTCTTTCGGCCGCCCATGTGCTAGAGGAAAGCCCGATGTATTCACTAGGGTCTACACCTTCATTGATTGGATCAATGGGGAAATCAACAAGTTCTGAAGTGTAGTTGAATTCCGACAAATGTACATATTGCTGTTTATAAAGTGAAAGTGTAACTTAATACTTTTTTTACACATGTTTTCAATAAAATTGTAATATATTTTTTTCATACAGTGCGTGTTTTAATTTCTCATAAATTATATTTCTATAATTAAAGTATCAAGATAATGTTAGATGTATATGTGAATACTTTTGTGATTTTACTTATTTGATAAGCTGCGGTAGCGAAATCGATAATGCAGTATTTCATGGTACTCGAATTGAAGTACTTACAACGTAGATAAAAAGATCGAAAGTATAAAGTATTCATTGTTTGGATAATTATATATTTAGAATATCATCTTGCACTATCGTTTATATTTTAATTTTATCAAAGATATAGCCTAAAATTCATATACACAGTTGATTCCCGTAACGATTTTGCATTCGCTCATAAATTAAATAGATAACTATGAGTTAAAATCTTTTACCTAAAACAAACATCGATGATCAAATGAAACGATGCCTTTGATGTTTGCATCGTTGAAATATAACAAAATAATTTTATATAATTAATGAATGTTGTGTAACCATGGCAATTTTATTTAATCCTTTGTTATAACGTTATTTTATAATATAAAAGAGTAAATTCGCAGAACATATTAATTTTAATTAATACATTGAATTTTTCGTTTATTTCGTTACAACTCCAACATTGCAAAGTTCAGATCCATGTATAAATAATGCATTTTGTTCTGTTTTAAATAATTTATTTAAAATATTACAAACGCTGATAACCTCATAAAATCAAACTTTACAGTCAAAATGTTTTAGTATTTCACGAGTCGAAAATAGACGGATATTGCAAATTTTACTGTAGCGTTAAGTTGACGCGTGAAAAGTTATCGTTCAAAACGGTATACACAATACATTTGTTACATATGGTCCTAAACTTTGCAATCTTGAAGTAGCAACGAAATAAAAAAAAATAATTTATTTTATGAATTAAAATTAATGTTTGAGTTAATAGCATATTTTCTTCAGCTCAAAAGCAATTCTATACCTCTTAAACATTCGTTTCTTTAAATATTGTCTCGAAGATTCTTGGCTATTAAAACGCTATATATATAACAGAGAACAATGAATTCTCCAATATTCTAGAAAATAACAACAACCATCAGGGCAATCGCTTGCTCCGCTATGAGCGTCAATATCTTACTTGTCCGTCTAACATGCGAACCCCTATATACATATCGAAACAGATGAGTAGACACAAAAATGTCACGCACGAACCTTTCACCGTACACGCGACAGCTGCGTGGTTTTTACTTAAATAATACGCATACGAGATGTCGCAAAGCTACCACGCCCTCGCACGTGCACACGATAATAATCTCATACTCTCTCGATATTCCATCACTGTAAATCTATAATAACAGAACGCTTCGAAAATTGCCTTTTATTCGAGACTGTAACTCACATATATGCACCATCCACATTATTTTCCAGCCACATTTTACACATATAATGTATATTATTATACACCGCGACGTGTAAAAAGTTACGTGGTATATAGTATACATATATCTATAATACCCTGTGTAGCTGCAACACCAGCAGCATCGAATACCACCAGACGAATGAACATCAAGATACTGATTTTGATTGCCCAATCCTACGCCGACCGTTCGAAAGTTATCGCGATCGAAATGTTTCATTTATAGTTTCCAAACATCTCCCCCTCCCCTTCGTCCCGTTCACAACTCTCCCTCTCTCTCTTTCTCGATCACAGCTATATTTTTACGCGCGCAGTCTCTCTCTGAGATATGTAGAAATAGATGAAACAGGCGACGAGATCTATATGTGCGAATAAATAAAAAAGTGAAAAGAACAAGCGCGCGCGCTTTCGTACTTCCTATTATTTTTAATTTCCGTTGTGTAAGCGACTTTTTTCCTTTCCAAGTGGGATAAAAACCAGAACATGGTTATGTGTTCTTCTTTTTTTTTGTTTAGAAAAGTTATATATAGGTACTTTGTACGAATGGTCTAGGAAAAGGTCAGCAGTAAAAAAAAAAGAAAAAATCATATTTGTATACTGTCAAATAGTGAGTGGCTCTATCCTAAAAACCATCAACCGATAAATTTTATAACTAGAGGAAAAAACCTCGCATCCCTCTCACTATATACTCTCTCTCTACGCGACCAATCGTCTGTATAAAAAATATTTCCAAAAGAGAAGAAAAAATACACACACACCCACACGCGTACGCTATTATAACAAAACGAAAAAGAAAAAACATTTTGAAAATATAACGCAGTTATATACACCGCGCTATAGAAACAACAACAACAACAACAAAAGCAGAAGAAAAACATACGTTAAAATCGGCCGTTCGTTATACCGCAATCAGCGTGGTGAACGCGCGCGTGGCCCTATATACAATTCAGCATCCGCAAACACAACGCGTACTCGCCGTTTTTCAAGCGCGCAATATTTCCGGCCTTCCCATACTACTCTTCGCACCCCGTATGTATACATACACATACGCACATATATATAAAAATATCCCACGCGTGGCGGCAGGCTACGCACGCGCGAACGCTAGGAATACCGAAATTCCACACGCACATATACATGGTAAAACCGCTTTTAGAACATCGCGCGTCTATATATAAAGTGCATAGTGACGAAGCGGTATAGGGATACATTTCGCGTATATAATACCATCGTAGTAGTAGTAGATATAATAACGTTTTGTGTAAAGAGATCACATTTACGAAGCGCAGATATACCACCAAAACCACCCTTTACCCTTTTGTTTCCGCGACGTTGGCTCGCTCTTTTTTAATTGGAAAATTGAGCAGTTGGAATGGATCGGATATCCGTTGCGCGTTTTGTTTCTTTTTTTATTTGTTGTTGCCTACTATACGCGTTATATACACGGCACTTGTGAGATTTTCATTTTCACAGCGATTCTAGCGTATACAAGTGCTCTACTGTATACGAGTGTTCAATAGCAGTGAGGAGGCCCGATAATTTCGTGATATCTTGAACGGTTGAGAGAGAGAAAATTGATGAATACGCGAGAGAGCACAGGTGAAATTGATGTCGGGGAAGGCAGATTAAAAGGCCGACGAGCATGCAAGAGCGTTCGAAAATACTTTTCATCGGTTTGCTGGATGATTTTTATGAGCTTTTTCGAACGCGTATGCTTTAATTATATCTCGAAAACTTTCGTGATATTCTATCGCTTTTAATATTGCTTTTGCTAAATGAAACTTCAGTATCGTATATATATGTAAAGTCAAAGCGGTGAATTTGCTTTTTTTCTGTCGAATAACGATTAAAAAAAAAAAGTAAAAATATTCGCGAGTAAGTATATCTGTTTCTCTTTCTCTCTCTCTCGGTCTCTCTTTTTTATTTTTAAACGTTTATTAAAGACAAGAAAGTTACGAAATCAATCAACAAATTGTCGAGTATTTAAAAATCAGTCAAATTTTCGCTGATTTTCTGCTAAATACGCATACTTGCCGAAAAGTTTCCACTAGATTCCCCCCAGAAATTCAGGCTGAAGGAAAAAAATTTATAATTGATTTTGCGGTCACTAATTTCGACGGTTGATTAATCCAATACGAAAGCATCTTTCACCAAAAAACATTTTACAGATAGAATGTACGTAAAAAGTACTTTCAAATGAATCCCTCATATGTCGTATTTTCTTCTGCATTAATATAATATGAGAAATGTGCCAAAAAAGTAAGGTTGGAAAACCCAAAAACAAAGTATAAAGAGTACGGCATCGTCCTCCTTGCTTGACGTCACGTTACGTTCCTTACTCGGCAAGCAGGCCGCCCTTAGATAAAAAAAAAACAGAAAAAAGAAACAGGCACTTGATCGCATAAATAACCAACAAACATGTAATTTCCACTTCATTTTTAACACATAATACTTCCATGCAAATGTTAACATACAACAATAGACTTTTATTCCATCTCGTTCTTTTTCTCTATCCGAAACCTCCCGAGACCATCGTTTTGACAAATTTGTCTGTATAATTTCTGCAAACGTAATTCCGTTCTATTTTCCCTCGGGGGAGGCCGCCACCACTACCGCGTGAAACTCTAAAAACTGCCACGGAGATTAGAGAACAAATATTTCAAAGCTTTTGTTCAGTCACTATATATATGTCCAACTGTAAACTCCAACCCCACGGATGCTTTTTGTGTAAAAAACAAAAACCAACCTAGCACAAACGTATTACCGGGGGGGAAGATAAAAAAAAGAAATGCATTTTTCAATTTCGGTCGTCGCATGCCACCACCGCGAACACGATGAACCAAAATATATTTTATACGGTGCGGCGAGTCATATGTAAAGTGCTTTTGTCGAAAAATCGACTCTTTTCGCACGCGCGAGAGAACGAATAATGTTTAGTTTTACCAACAGCGGTTGCCTGCAGTGACCGCGAACGATCGAATACTATATATAGTAAACAATAGAGAAATTCAAATAACATAACCTTCTTCTTTTTTTGTTATTTTTAATATTATGACGTACCCTAATAATTCACTCCTACCACATAGCACATCGTCTTACAATTTGCATATATATTTACAGCATGTGTTTTTTCATTCCAAGAGAGCTAGAACGCGCGCGCACATGCATATTGAATGAACGAGACGGTGGCGATGGTGGTATGTAGGATTCATACATTACATATACGTGTGGCCCATATATATATATATATATATATATATATATATGTACATACGTGTACACAAATAGAGTCTTATAACGGAATTAGTGCGCATGCCGTGGAAAATAGCAAAATGTTAATTGCTCAAAAGCTCGAGCAGCAGCAGTATGCACATACGTGTACGCGCTCATGCTGTACCTCGTATATGGCAATTATTGCGTTTTTCTTTCCGCACCCGCGCTGCGTATATATATACGAAAATTTCGTAATTCTCATGACGCGGCGTGCGTTAACGATTACACACGCTTACGCGTATACAATATCTATATGTATATGTATTGCGTAAAAACAGAGTCTCCCGCGCGCGCGTTGTGTGTGATGTCGTCTAACGCAGATACACACACACACACATACACACACACACACACACACACACACACACACACACACACACACACACACACACACACACACACACACACACGAGAGTGTATGTAGCCTGTATATATGTATATCTGGTGTGACGTTAACCCAAATATTTATCGTGCACTCGCTCTCGTATACGCTCGCTTTTTTTATCATCATATTTAATTACGCGCGTGACGCCCTTTTTTCTTCTTTCTCTCTTTCCGACGTCTTGTCTCGACGACGATTCCAAGAAGAATTAAATTCTTCTCTAAGTTTCTTTTTCCTTATGTATATATACGACGCGCGAGTGTATATATATACTCTTTTGCATTTCTTCATATAGCGATATGGGTTTTTACTCTTAAATAAAGCATATAAAACCAAGCGTTCATTGGAGAAAGGAAGGGAGAAAATGCAATAGCTGTAAGTTTAGAACCGCGGCTTTTCCGCGAGCGCGCGCGTTCAATATACGCGCGGTTATATATCGATTTATCGGAGATTGTCTATTTAATTATCGATGGCGTGTGCTATTTCTGCGAGGAACGCTCGATTGGCTGTCGGTTAGGACAACACCGCCACCGCCACCGCCACCAACTTTGCGTTTGCATTATTGCTTTGAGTTGCTGCGCGCGACGACCGAGGGATTATGGGATTTGCATTGGCTTTACGTTCGATGTAAGTCTCTCTCTCATTCACTCACTCTCCCTCTCGAGAATTTGTTTATGTGTACGTTAGTTAACAGGTGACATATAACGATATGTATATAACATTTCATATTGTCAAAATCGTTGATGACGATGATGAAGAAGAAGAAGAAGAGGCGCGCGCGCGAAGTTAATTATTATGATGAAGCGTTATAGTGGCGCTCGTTTCGGCTCTGCTCGCGCGGCTTATGAAATTTTCAGCCTAGCTATACAATGTGGTGCAGCACGCGGGCTGCTTACGCGCCATCTAATTATTCACTCGCCAGAAGAGAGAACGAGCGAGAGTAGGAAGAGTACATTGTGTGTATGTGTATGTGTGTGTATAGTGAAGCCACTGCTGCTGCCACGCTGCATGAGCGCTTTATGAAGTGGCGCTATACGAAAGAGGAGAGAGAACCGAAATTTGCGCGTTGATGATCTTTTTTGGGGTTATCGCGTGGTGGTGGTGTGCACACACTCGTTTGTACGACTTTTTGCTCCAGTTTCTTGCTTCTTTTTGCCTACGCCAGAGCGTGTATATATATACAGATGTTGTTGGGTTATAAAAAAAAAGGAAGGTAATGCATGGAAAGTAACGCTTTAAAATAGTAAAGATACGTTACAGCTGTGACCTACATGTGTGTGGAGTAAGAGAGAAAAATACTTTGTGTGGCTGTCGCTGACTTTGGAAGAGAGAATGTTATTCTTGTAACGTAATACACACACTCACTGCATAATTGCCGTAAAGGATTTCTCCTTATATCTCGATGTAAATGTATATCATAAAATATATTCTCTCTCTCCTCTGCGGTGTGCGACATTTGTAGAGATAACCAACGCTTTGAAAATGTGTTTTTCTTTTCTTCTGGTAGAGCGATAAGCGGTACAAGCTTTCATTTAGAATTAATAATTGATTTAAGTTAGAAATATGTATCAATGGTTGGTAAGGATGTTTAATGGACGCTTCCTTCGATCTCTACAATATTAACATCATTGTTTACAAAGGAATTTACAAATGAGGCTGGAAAAAAGTAATCGATTTATAGATAACAGCATGCGCAAAAATGGTTCAGATAATGAATTCAGAATTTTTAAAAACCTTATAACGCATTATGATTAAATTTCGAGATTAATATTATAATTGATTTTTTGCAAATCTTTGTCGATCCATATATTTTTTATATTGATTCCATTTATCAAACAAAATTAAATGACATTAACTCGTAAAGTCTTAATAAGTATATTAAAAACACGATTTTTATTTATATCATACTTGTTTTTCCTCGTCGCGTAACTTTAAAATTGCACACAGATTATAATAATTCTTATTTATTATGCATATTTAAATGCAATTAAAAATATCGGATTCGATATTTTTTATGAGAATCAAATTTTATCATAATAAAATATTCTTTCATAAAAAATTTTTACGAGAGCGCTTGAAATTCACTATATTAAATTGATTTGCAAAAAAAAAATAAAAAATATTTATTCGCACAATAATTGTTGCGTGAAACACGAAACCTTAAACACCCCAATACAATATAATTCTATAACCGAACAAAGCAACGACTCTCGTCATACACTTTTCACTACGCATGCTCTCTTGACACCACAAAGCGCAGCAGCCTATAACGTAACATTCGTGTCCTGAAAAAAGTCGATTATTCCAAGAGTTCAAAGCCAAATCACAAAAAAGACCAGGTCTCGCGTGTAAAAGTAGCCAGGCAGGTAGGTAGGTAGGTATACCCTTTTTCTCTCACAAGTATCAAAGAGCGAAACTATCGAAACCCACCTTTTCCCCACTCTCTCTCTCTCTCTCTCTCTCTCTCTCTCTCTCTCTCTCTCTCTCTCTCTCTCTCCCTCTTCTCTATAAACGAACGCACAACGACAAAGCGCGCCTAAGGCAGCCGCTGTAATAGTAGTACTATATAGTATAGAACCAAAGAGGAGAGAGCAAAAGCGTAAAAAGCGAAAAAATTTTCAATTTCTGCATAATTTCAGCGCTTCAAAGGGTTATATAGTATAAGAACAGTGTGGTAAAGTGCCTCGCGGAAAACAAAAGTGGGCGCGTCTTCGCTGTTGAGCCTAGAGAGAGAGAGAGAGAGAGAAAGAGAAAGGGAACACAGGGAAGAAGGAGGGAGAGGGCACGAGTAAGTAAAAAGCCGAAAAAGAAACAATCAATTTCACGCGGCCGTTCCACTTATATAGCTGAAGCAACTGTAGAGAGGGGAAGAGAGGAGAGAGAGAGAGAGAAATAAAGAGCTCGCGGCGCCGCAAAACCTGCGCGACGACGACGACGACGACGACGAAGAGAAGAGCCGACTGACCGATACGCAGGTATAGGGCGCCGCGCCGCCAGTCCCCTCTTGAACAAAAAAAAAAGAAGAGAGAGAGAGAGAGAGAGAGAGGATATCGGGTAGGAGGAGACGAGACGCAAAAACGAGAGACCGGCCAGGGAGGAAAGACGGGTTTGTAGATGCTGCTGCTGTTGCTGCTGCTCCTGCTACTGGCGTGTTTACGAGAGGCGAATGTTATAGGTATACGAGTATAAACGTTGCTCTCTTGCTCCTCCGATGCTGCTGATACTGTATCGAGAAAATTATACATGTGGTAATCAGAGTGTGTGTGTGAAAGAGGGAGATATAAAGTTCTCTCGTGAAGCTGAGTTTTATTGTTTAAATCGAGAGAAAAGTTTTACTCCTTTCCACTAAGTGGCAGCGAGAGCGTGTGTAAAGTTTGACGAAGGCGCGCACGCTTAGACGAACTTGTATAGCCAGTGTGTATATATATATACATATAGATACACAGCAAGGCGCTAGTTGGAAACGGTAACGAGAAGAGCATCTCACATGCTGGCAAGGAGAGAGAGAAAGAGAGATGCGTTTTGACATTATCGAATAGAAGTTGAAAAGGTGGTTTTGGTGAACTGGGATCGAGTTTTAAGATTAGATGTAGTTGGATTATTAGGTAAAGTCATATTAATGCGGACAAGTTTGTCGACTTGTGCAGATGTATAGGTAACGATTGGTATACGTGAAAATGTGATAATAGTATTTGAAAGATGGGTTTCAAGAGAGAGTGTTAATAGTAAATACTGATGGGAGTATATATAGTTGATTTGAATGTTCGAAATGTGAGGAAAAGTTTTTTCGTGTTATAATATAATCTTGAAATGAAGTATGTACGTGCAATTTCTATCGAATAGTTTATCGAAATATAAACGATAAAAATAAAGGAGAATATCATTTGCACATTTCTTGTTTTTTTTTTTGCAGTTTCGCACAATATTTTAAATATTCGAAACCAATTTATCATGTAAATTCAGCTTGTGTACTTTTTATTCCACGAATAGAAAAGCATTGTTTTTACCGATAGTCAAAAAAATACAAGTTCTAGCTATTCTTCTGTTCCAGAGTTAGCTGAAAATGTATTGCATTTCCATCAGGAATAATTGATAGTTTTTTTTAATGTTTTATTAAATGAAATTCAATAACACTGTAAATAAACACTAATAACATACTCCCATTTGGATATTTTATATAAAAGCCTCTTTTTTATGAAAAACGTATACAGTTAAAACTATCAATATCGCAACTCCTCGTATCGGACCACAATTTCATATAAAATTCAGCAATTAATGAACAATTTACACTTGATGATAATATACCCATAGACTTCTGAAGATCCGGCCACTTGAATCGATTATAATCGGATATATTGATAATCAGAGATTTCGTACTTTAAGCTGTAAAATTAATCTCACGTATAAATAATGAGAGCCATAATCACACGATGATAGCTTATTCGAGAGATAGAGCCAGAGAGAGAGAGAGAGGACCCATGAAGGTGGTTCTTGCGACGCTAAAATGAGAGATTATTCCGAACAGTAAAATGGATTATACTAAGTGCGCACACATACGTACACACATACATGCACATACGTTTCGGAGCGCGGATTTCCGGGAACTGCGCAGGGTTTGCTTTATGGTAGTGAAAAACGAAACTGCACCACGGAGATAGCGCATACACCGGTGTGTGTGTGTGTGTGTGTGTAGTGGACCTCTCCGATTTTACATGAGATGTACGTTATTTTGATAAAAAAGCGCTGAATTATTCGAGAATCGTTAATGTGCTGCTTTCGTTAATTTGGCTTTGTCGACAAATGTAGTTTCGCGTGTATTAACCCAATTTTTATTTTGATTTTAATTTTAAAATAATTTCTTGTAATTCTATAAAATACACAATGTTTTGCATCTAGTTACATTTGCGATAGTATTACGTTTCAGAGGATAATATTCTATTTGAAAATTATTATTTTCGCTAGTAATGGGGAACAGTCTCGGATTACGCAATATGATTTTCTGTAATAAATGATAAAATTCGATGGAAATCTTAATTATTAATAATCTTAATGGTGAACTATATGTAATAAGTATATTCGTTTCTCTCTCTCTCTCTCTTTCATTTTTTTAAACGTTTATTAAAGATAAGAAAGTTATGAAATTAATCAACAAATTGTCGAGTACTTAAAAATCAGTCAAATTTGTTGTCTCTAAATAACAAAAAAATTTTAATTATTTTAATAATTTTTGCGATTTCCAAAAACACGTAATTTTGTCCAAAATCAACCTCAAATTAAACCGTTTTTTTTATTTCAATTTTTTCTTGTGAAAAATTTATTGGCATTTTTGGAAGTTAAAGATTGGTTCGCCGTTAGTATATATTGTATAAGCACACAAGAAAAAAATTTATTACAGAGGTGTACCTCCAAATCTTCAAGTGTTCATTTTTATACAAATTTTATAATCGTGTATATAATCATTTGGCCAAAAAGTATTAAAACAACTCATCATATAACCCATCCACAGAATCTTATTAATTATTCTGTGTACATCTGAAACAGCATATATAGCATTTTAGGAAGTAGAACCCATTAGATGAAACTGTACAGCTGCTGCGCTTCGTATTTTAATCCTGGAAACACACACACATATATATAATACTCAGCGCAGCAATTTCATCAAAATTCGTTACTCGGAGGAGCTTATTAACGTTATCTGCTGTAGTAATACTTCAGAAGTAAAAGGATAACAGAGAACTCGACAACTCGATGGCACTCGAGGAATATACTTCAGCTCACGCGGAGATCTTTATGCTAATCATCACAAGACAAGGCTCTTTTCTCATCTATTACATAAACACATACACACACACTCATGCTTTTTCGAAAGCACATATAAAAATATATTTTTCTTCTTTTTTTCCGGCTTATCAGCCCAACGTATTTATATGTATACCTATACATGCGTTTTATTTTTATCGGGCTTTTTAAATAACACGTGCATCTGAAATTCGGATATTAGCATAATATGATGCTCCGAGCGCTATATTAAGCTTTCTTTGTGCATTTACCCGCGGGCGTGTGCACACACTCACACACACGTCCACTTTGCATCGTGCAGAGAAGTTCGCATAAATATTCATTCGGATCGACTAAAACCTTTAATGAGATGTTGTAACCCGAGAGCATAACGCATTCCGTTTGTTTCAACAGCATACTTGACTTTTTAAAGTGAAATTTTTCATGATTAATAATATCACATTCTGTAGCTGATTTATAAGTATATATATATATATATATATATATAATTGTACAAATTGTCATGAAAAATATATAATACGATTCATTTTGAATTCATTTAATAGTTTATTAAATGTTTTAATATATGTTAATGTTTACATATTTATATTCTTATATCTATATTGATAACATGTGTTCTTGTATTTATTTTTAATTGTTTTATCGTACCGATAATCACTGATTCTTAACATCTACAATTAAAAATATATGCTTTACTCTGGTGGAATGGAATATTTAAATCAAGGACAAAAAAAGAACTTATTCATTTAATATATTTTATTTGTGGGGCTTTAATTGAAGAAATAAAATATTCCAAGCAGTAGTAATGTCTAAGGAGCTTATCGGTTCATTACCAGAGGCGGAAAAAAACTCTGAAAGGAAATGTAAAAAGGGAAAGGGCGTATTATCAGATACGAAAACATTAGTGGGTATACTGTAAAAATGATGAATACGACGTTTATTTCGCACGAATACTCTGTAACGCCATATATATACTTTTTTTTACACGAGCGATTTGTTTCGACTCCAAAAAAAAAAAGAAACGAATGGGCACGATCGCACGGCGAAACCTTTTCCACCTAACATTTTTTTTCTTCTTTTACAACTGCGAAACAAAATCGTTTTCACATATATATGTATATACATGTATACATACTCGCCTGGTCGGCAAAAAGATAACACACTCTCTCGCGATAATCCCGGAATGCGGATTCCAATTTGCTTATTGTTTCCCCGAAGCAGCAGCACCAGCAGCGTCAGCAGCAACATAAGAGAAAGAGAGAGGGAGAGAGAGCAAATCGACACAAGCATAAAGTCATAATCAAATGCAATTTCTCAGCGCGCTGTGATAAATCGAGCTCTGAACCTTTATAAACGAGATTTTTCACGCATGTATATTCATTATATTATACCCTGCCTGACTCGACGGTTTCGCTTATAATACACGTGTGTGTGTGTGTGTGTGTGTGTGTATGAACCCTCTTGTGTCGCGGACAAATCTATATACTTGTGCCGAGAACGAGGAGAAAAATCGTCGTATATAATATACGTGGATCCTCACGCGCGAAATATATATACACCCACACACACATAAATTCTTATTTATCCGTCGAAAAGGAAACCCTCTTTTTTCTTCAAAGAAAAGAGTGAGCTGAAACGAGAAAGAGAGATGCAATTTTAAATAATGACTCGGCGAGGAGGAGGAGTAGGAGGAGGAAGAGAAGGAAAAAATTTAGGAAGGAGCAAGGAGAAGGAATAACGTAAAAAGAGAAACGACGCTGAACGACAAAAAAATGAGAAATGCAAGAGAGAGCCAACAGAGGAGAGAGAAAGAAGGTGTACAACGCGATAAGCCAAGAGAGTGAGTGCAGGCAGTAGCGAATGTGCCGCTTGTTGGGCACGAATTCGTGTAGAACACAGAACTCTCTCTCTCTCTCTCTCGCTCTTCGTATTCGTGGTTGTAAGATTTTCTGTATCCTCTCTTGCCCTTCTCCACACGCATACACTCGTTCTGGTTTATTTTTTCTTCGTTTTGCATGATAAAGTTGTCGTCTTGGCGGTTTAACGCGATTGTTCGCTGGGCTCACGCGTTGGTTTTTTTCCCAAAGGTGGGCACAGTTTTGTGGTTTTCTTTTTTACACAGGGATGAGTCGAGGTATCTCTTCTTTTTTTTTATCTTATATTTTTTCATTCCTTTGGTAAAGGATTTAAGGGGCAGAGGTATAGAGATAAGCGGTAGTAGATAAATTAAAATGGGTAACGTAGAGGTATAGGATAACACGAGTAAAAAAAAGGTAGCTGCTGAAGTTATACATGTGTGGTTGTTAAAAAATTCTCGAAGATTTGTTCAAATATTTGTCGATGTAGCGTGTGTGTTATGTTATGCCAAACGAGAGTTCGTAGAATTGGAGCAATATTTTTATTTAAATGTAAATAAAGGGCGAATAAATAGTGGAGATTGAAATGTCCCTTTTGGTATATGTGCGCTAGTATAGTCAGGTGGTAAGTGGAAAGAGTAATTAATGTGGCTATACATAATGAATGGCGTATGGTAAAAGGATAATAAATTAGAGTTACTGGTTAATTTCACTTGTTTACTTTGTTCGGAGTGTGTATAATAAAATACAGAAAACATTAGTCTCGTGGAAAATTTACTATTTCAGGTGCACAAAGAAAAAAAAACAGTAAAATCGACTGTTTCAGTAAAGTAATTATACTTTTCCTAAAATGGAAATTCTACTCTTAAAAAATCAGTTTAGTGGTTTAGATCATCAGAAATTGATTGTGTGGAAAAGTTAAATGAAAAAAAATTGTATTTCATCGTTATCTACAACTTTTGCATCTAATATTTCTGTGTAAAATTGAATACAGTCTGATAACAAGTGAAAATCGACTATTTAAAATAGAAAATTATTTTTATAAGCTCGATTCATCAGAAACTCATTCTATACATGGACATTTGTGTATACTATTTAATTGCTTTTAGCAGGTGCACGGTTCGAAATTTTACTAAAAATTATTTTTGTACACGTTATACACGAATTTTTATTTTCTCTGGTTTCCTTATTTTGCAATGATTTCGGATTAATGTAAAACTGAACGATATTATAATTATATAAGTATCATTCATTTGAATCCGTCCAACTTTCGTTGATAATCGAAGAAATTTGATCTTACGCTGACATATATATAGGCATTATCAATATGACATGTAACACAATTTTCGTTTCGGTAAAAATATAAGTCTCCCTGAATTTCGGTTTTGCCTACAAAAAAAATAACTAATTTATGGATGACGGTTATACAAGTGTGGCATTATTATCGGATTTTTTTTGTGCTAATTTGTAACTAGAGCATGCTTAAAAACTTCACCAGAGGTATTTTTCTGTAACCTCGTATTGATCTTTTCACGTATTGCCATACAGGCAAAATAACACGAGTAACAACAACACTTCTATATATTTTTTTAACTACCCCGTATTTAGCTTTCATCAAACCTTGCTTGGTTGTTATTAATTGACACAATCTTTGGACAGAACACTAAACTCTTTTTATCTACGGAAATTTTTCGACGCAATATACTATATCAATCGAAACGTCAACACACGAACCAAGATTTTTAATTGGCAATTCAAACCCCCATCAGATAATAGATATACAAAACTTCCTAACAAAGCTCGCTCCTCCTCTCTCAATTCGTTCTAATTCCTGCTACTCCGCAACAGTTCCACTGTAACATCACGCGCGCGAATCGTGCAACTCTGTCAAAACCGCGCGCTCGCTCGCTCGCGTAAACCCAAAATTCGCCGTCATTTCCTGAACTACTACTACCTGACAACAACTCTCCGTGTAACGTAACAAACGAACAAAAAAAAGAAAACCACCACCACCCAGCCAACTGTCTGTGCGTTAAATTCGACAACATGAGAGGGCTGCTGCACGTTTCACGAGTAAGCAACATTTCATATCTCTCTCTCTCTCTTTTTCTTTCCTACGGAAAAATGACAATGTAAGCTAGTGCTGCTACTGCTGCTTACACGCACGGTGGGGTCGCGCTCGTAAAAATGTATTCTCATTTTCAAAGTAGAACAGGCCGTCGCTACTGCGAGGTTGCTTGGCTTGCTTTAAAGGACTCAATTTAAATAATGGCCCCTAGAGGGACAGGTACCCACACACACACACACACATGCAAGCCGCCGAGAGAGAGCCGTGAAAAAGAGAGAAGAGAAAACACGCGATTCTAAGTGGCCAATACAAGAGCGTGTCTCTGTACGCGACAGGCAAACGAACGAACACAAAAAAAGAAGAAGAAGAAGAAGAAATTAAGGATGGAAGGAAATAATAGGTGCTGCGGGTATACGCGAAAAGTACAGCGACAAGGGTAGTAGTAGTAGTAGCATGTACATCGCTGTTGGAATTGGAGCGCACAAGAGTATGTCTTTCGCGTCGCGCCGCAATTAGGTAACGAGACGTCGTCGTAGGCGTGCATAACGGCCAGCACATCTGACAGAGTCAAGTTCCTCTTCTCACTTCTTTTCTTTTCTCTTCTCTTTTCTCCGTTATTCGCTATATAACCAGTATAACCCTTCATCTTATACCTATACCTATATAATATCGATCATAACAGTATATACATATATACTTTACGAACTGTCTACCACACAGATACACACACCTTTCTATGAGCATTAGTTCAACTATCCCGCACAAGCTGTTTTTTTCCCTGCCAAATGGGAACGCGGCTCTCGCCCGCACTCGTCTCTCTCGCTCTCTCTCTCTGCAGGGTGGGTGTCGCCGCCCGGCCGCGCGCCCCGCTACTTATGCGAAAATCAATAAAACGCATCGTATATACCGGTGGTGGCAGAGTCGCTTCTCTCTCTCTCTTTTTCTCGGTGCGATAACAACAACATATAGAAGAAAAACGAAGAAGCGAATCTCTCCTCTTTCGACTATTATCAAGATGATGATGATGATGATGATGATGATATGACCTGGCGCCGTGCCATTGTTTCTGACTTCTCTTGCGCCGCGTGTATATAGTATAACGTTATAAATACAAACGTGTAACGATCCCCGGTAGTTCTGAGAATTCTTCCGAAGGAAAGAGAGAGGGATGGAGGGGATGGGAGAGGGAGGAATGCGTACACGTGTGCATACGCGAGAGTGCACGCATTTGATCCGTTAATCATTCAGTAGGCTCGTAGATCGTGTACATATATATATACACATACACATACACACGTGTGTGTATAGATGCGCAAGGGAAGAGAAGGAGAGAGATGACCCGGAATAGATTATCGTTCCCGGGTGACGAATTCGCGGAGGAGCACGTATATAGATCGATTGTATACTAGTGTGGGTACGTGTGTGTGTGTATCTGTGTGTATTTATGTATTACGAGTACCGTATATCGTATGTGTAATATGTTCTTGAATTATTAAAAAGCGAAGGTGTAAGATGGCTTGTAATTCGATGGAATTCGTGGTGGTAGTAGTAATAGTAATGCGTACATGCATACGGCTATGAATGAATTATATTATACATTGCGACGTATTTCCACGGAATGCGTTATTTAAAACCGTTGTGTAGAAGAATTACCCGGAATTACAGTTCGCTGCTGCTGCTACGTTCGCATTTGTAAAGTTACACGTAATTTATTTTTATTTTCTTTTTTTGCTAATCGTCAGCAATATCCCTGATGATAAACACACGATACGTATACGCATGTAAATACATATGTACAAAAGCTAAAATCGCGTTGTCACCCATTTCAAGTTTTTCTGCGTATGCATTATACTCATGTACGAACGTTTTTACTATAATTATACAGGCTCTTCGGTCCCTATAAATACGTATAACTAATCGTTCCACCTTACGCACATCGAATCAAAGAACGAACTCAAAAAATGTTGCTTCTACCACCTCCATAAGGTCCTCTCTCTCTCTTTCTCACTAAGTACAAACGTATACAGGAGCACATACCCTATATAGCTGCGCGCGGCACTCACGCATAGAGAAAACTTTATAACGATGAGCTATGCAGCTAAGAGCAGCAGCCGGCGAGCGTCGTCTGTATAATGTTATGAATAATTAAAGCCATTCTCTCCCCACCCTTCCCTCCTTCCTTCCCTCATTCCATACTCTTAGCGACATAACTCGAAACGAGGCGGTAAAGCCGAATTTTACGACAGCCCTGGCGCTTTAATAAGAGAACGGGTATGGGGAGGGTAAGAAAAGAAAGAGAAAAAGAAGAGGAGAAGGAGGAAGAAGAGGAAGAAGTTTCGGTCTGTGTATATATCTACGCTGCGCGAGCGAGTTTATTCCCGGCGCCTATATTGCCAAAAATAAAAGTCGTCGTTTTTCTCCTAGACGACGACGACGACGTGAAGCAAGAGAGGCGTAGAAATATATAGGAGGAGCTGCGAGGGGTTTATATATCGATGGGGAATCGATAATTCAAGGCGGAGACACCTTGCGCGCGTTAGGATATGATAAGGTTTTCGTATCTGTGTGTGGGGGTATGTGATATACGTGTGTTACACAACGTGCGCGCGTGTTACTGTTGTTACGGTTGGTTGTTTTCGGAACTCCGCGACTCCGAAACTCCGTTTTCTTATATACACATGTATATATATACTTACTGTTTATATTTTGAGAAAAAATATAAAGAAGAAAGAATACTACCGCTTAACACCTACTTTCCCAAGTAACCTCAAAAAAAAAAGAAATAAAAATAAAACAACAACCGACTAAACCAAAAAGCCAATGACTTCCGAAACCCGCATATGTATATGTATACACATGCACGTAGCTACGCACCCTTCGAATATATATATACATATATATATATATATATATATATACCCACACACACTCTTCGGAATAAATTCTCCGAGGATTAGCCCGGAAATCCCATTATATACGGACACTACCCAGGAGATGAAAGGAAAAAAGAAGCTCTCTCCCTCTCAATTCATATTACCGTGCATATATACGCAACGCGTATGTATAATACCTATTACATGCGGAAAAACCAATTTACCGGCAACATCATCCACGTTTAAAAAAAAAAAAAATAAAAATGCATACACCGTAGTCAAGGTCAAAAACCACACAGGTGGTCACCCTTACATACACAGACACACGTCTCCGGTCATGTCTATCATGCATATATCTATACATCTCTATACTTTCTCGTACTAGCGCACGAGGTATAGAGATATAGATTAGCGATAACGATACAAAGTATATATATAAATATATATATATGAAGCTCACCAGTAGCAACAACGACGAAGACTACAACGGCACAGATGTTCCTCCAGGATACAGCAGTGGCTGCTGTTGCAGCAGCCACCGGCGGCGGCCCACGCCTCGTTCCCATCTCTCTCTCTTGCGCTTTATACTCTTCTCTCCTGCTGGACCACTGTCACACTATATATATATACGTATCTCCCTTCTCCTTTCTCTTCCTACTATATAACGCTTATATATATATATACTACTACGCTCCTTTAATCACTGCGTGCAACGCGCGGTTCTCGCACATCTATTATACACACACGCACGCACGCACTCACATAGAGTACATATATATATATATGTCGTAGTAGTAGTAGTAGTATCAGCTATACTACTTCCTCCTCGTGGTTAACTCTACTGCATCAAGGTAAGCAGTGGCCTCCTGGGGAGGACCTTCATCGTAGTAATAGTAGTAGTAGTTGTAGGCGCCGCAGGCCGGCTCGCGCTGCAACAGCAGCAGCGGCGACGTCGGCGGCAGCAGCTCGCCGTTGCCATTTTTCCTGCGCGCGGTTTCTCTCTCTCTCTCTCTCTCTCTCTTTTGCTCTTCCCTTCCTCTCTGTCCTTAACCTCTACTATATACTTGCTCGTTCGCTCGTCCTTACGCGTATATATATATACGTATACGCGCGTGCGCGTATATGTGTAGAGGGGACAGACAGACAGACAGCTTTACACACACTTGTAGTTGTTAGGTGTATATATATATATATATATGTATGTGTGTGTATTACGCGAGAGTAGACCGGGAATATCAGAGAGGCGCGTGGGCGCGTTGCTGCTCAGGGCGGCATCGCCTGGCGTAGTAGTATAACATCATCAGGCGCGAGGCATGTGCTGTGCACCGAACGCGCGCCGCCGCTTGTATATATATCTCTTACTCTCGTGCTGCACTCTTGTCGAGAGAGAGAGAGCCTATATATATATATATATAGACTGCACGACACACACGCGCGAAAACCACAACAATATTATTACAATACGTACACTGGAGCACTGTTTTGTAATACCGTGTGTAATACGTATATTATCACTGGACAATCCTGCACTTCTTCTTTTTATCTTCCTGCTGCTGCATCTCGTTGTCTGCAATTATGTATTATATAGAATAACTCCTGTTATGCGTAAACACACATACACACACACGAGCATATATATAATATCAATCACGCACGATTATATATATATGTAGAAGTCGTCTCGTTCGCACGCGAGGTATATATATAGACACAAACACATACACACTCGCTCCACTTTGTTATATATATATATATATAATAAGTTATAGAAGATATATAAGCTTTAATATATAGAGCTGCACATATATAAGAGGAGACAGATAGCCTCACTCTCTCTCACTCGGCCGCACCGCACACGACGACGCGCACGCACTACTGTCCTCGCCGCTGCTGCCTTGCGCTCGCTCGCAGCTCGCGCGCGCTCTCTGGCTCCGCTCCGTACGCTCGCTCTCTCTCTCTCTCTCTCACATGTATATACCTATGTATATATATATACGTATATACACTGGCAAAGGTTATGTGTATGTGTATATATGTGTGTGTGTGTAGTATATATGGCTCGAGAAAGTCGGCGCGCGCACGCGCACATTCACGAGTAAGAGAGAGAGAGAGAGACTCTGGCTGGCTGGCTGGCTGCTGCTGCTGCTCGACTAGAGCTCTCTGCGCGCGCCCGCTTATTCGGAGTATTGACCGGCGAGAGAAAGAGAGAGAGAGAGACACCGCCGTTGCCGCCTGCCGATGCATCTGTATATATAAGCGCTGCTATATGCGAGAGAGAGAGGTCTCTCTTGCTCTATGTGGGAGGAGTAGGGGGATTTTCGGGTTTTTCATCGGCTCCGAGCCGCACACAACGTGTGCCGAAGGATTTTTTTTTCTACCTTCGGCTGCTGGGGATCTTTCTTTTTGTTTTTTGAGAGAGAGAGGGGGAAGAGGGAAGGGGAAGTACGGCGCCAGGTCTGAGGTGATATCAGGTTTGTGAGAGAGAAAAAGAGAGAGAAGATGAGAGGGTATATGCATATGGGTGAGGTGACGTTTTGTTTTCTTTTTTATATTTGGGAAAAGTATTTTGATTGATATATATAGGGTATCGATAATTTTGGAGTTTTGGAGCACGACAATGGTTTTTGTTTTGTTTTTTTTAATTACTTATTTACGAAAAAACGCCGCGTTTTTATTTGGATCGCGAAGATTATAGATGAGATACCATTACATTACAAGACATTGCATTACATTATTATTGTAGAAAAATCCGTTTTTATCAAATACGTATACTGAAGTAATTAATTCGTAACCTTTTCTTTTTAAATTTAATTTGATGAGTTCATTTAGTAGGAGTAGTAGTATTTTTCTGTTCTCTTCATGAGTACCGCAGTCACAGAACAAGTAAAAAACAGTTCTCGTTTGTCTTTCCGCAAAAGAGTTTGAAAAATATGACGCCCCTGGCAGCGGACGTGTTAATTACTTGGTAAATAAAGCATTGATATGTTACACTGAATAAAAGCTGCCGTGAGTATATTTAATGTAGAACAGTTCAATGTATATATATATACAATCGCGTTTGTTTTCATTATATATTTGTTATTTACTTGACTGCAATTTCTTGTTAAATTTCTATAGATTTCCCTTTATCTCAGTCTGCCTCTTTTAACAATTTAAATTTTAATAGGCGACCGTGAAAGAGAATTTTTTTTTTAATTTTCAACTTCCTGAAACACAATTAAACTATAAGAATTGCAAAAAAAATATCCTGTGCAGAGTATAGGTGTTTAATTAAGATGTATACTTGTTAACAAGTTTTATAGCTAAAGAATGATTATATAACTAATAACTGGTTTTTGTATTGAAAAAATGGTGATTATAACAGTTTAAATTAAGTGAGGTAGAAGTAGAAAATATGATAATTGAAAGAAAATTATAGTATTATAAGAAAGCAGAGAATAAATATAAAGACACCTTCAGTCGCCGTAAAGAGGGAAAAATTAGAGAATTTAAATATCTACAGTAGATATAAGGAGTTGGTATTTCATAAAGAATATTTGCGCATTTAAAAAAGTATAACAAAAGAAATAGATATTGATATGATTGAAAAAATTTAGACGCGAAAATCTTAAAAGGATAAACAAGTACTTGCTATAAAAAAAGGATGATAATTAATTACGCAGAGTTTGTATAGTAGTTAATTAGGAGAAATTGAAAGAAATTATGGAATAACTTAGGGAAGATGCTAAGTTGAGGCTATGGAAATTATTTAATGAAGTAGGAAATATTACCATGGTTGAAGCGTTTAAAAAATTTTTAAAAGAGGAAGAAAAAAGAAAAATCAGAACTGAATAGAGAATAAAGCGTATAGGGCGTGTAAGCTGCCTCAAATATGGACGGATGTACGAAATGAAAATCGTGCAATGAGCGTTATAATAAGGTAAGGCGATTAAGCGTATAATCATTGTAAAGCGGATATACGTTGTAATATTATATAATATAAGGAGATCTATTTTATTGTAAAATGAAACAACTACGTGTATAAGAACCAGATATAGTTATAATTGAATAAGCAACAATAGCATTATTGTAAATAAATAAACAGAATACTGTATATTTTAGATAAAAAATAGTAAGTTGTTACAGGATTCAATTGTAAATTTAAAAGCGCGTTACTGCGCAAGTAAGTATGGATTTGTGCGAGAGATTAAGTGTATTTCGTAACTCAAGTCCGTTTCTGGGTAAATTATCTGAAATAAACTTATTATATAGCTATATTAACAAACTCGCTATAAAATGGAAATTTTCCCTATTCAATACGCTACGAAAAAACGTCATTTTCTCTATATTATCCGAACATCTAGCATATTGAAAAATATAATGAGTTTATGGAAGACTTACATAAACTTTTTCTTCTGTATTACAAAAGTATTAAAGCACATTATATTCTTTAGTCAGGAAATGGCTAGTAGACAGGTATTGTTATTATAACAAGAGAAACAGTATCTAACGATAATAATACGTCATTTTATATACGTATTTTCTGTTAACTTCTATTGTTTTATACTCACTTACAGTTGAATGCCGCGTCCAATTTGATATCAAAGTCAAAAAGTAAACTTAAAATAAACTAATCTCTTGGGTATACCGTTTCTACTCCATTTCTATTAAATTATATACACATAATGGGAGAAAAGCATTTCGCTGTATCCCATTAAGGGAATATCTCAGATTACTACATAGAATTATTTTAATTTAGTTTTAAGGTTTTTTTTTAAATTATCACAGACATCGGCGTGTTCGTTACGTTGATAAACACCGGATAAATGTATTTACTATTATTGAATAAAAATAATAGTAAATACGGAAATGTCAATAAGTATGTGATTTCAAATAGATACTGATATCCCCTTAATTAGTTTATTTTTTACCTGTTTAATAACATAATAATCATGTCCCAATAGACGGGTTTCCACAAGGGATAACATAATTTTATACACAATAGATATATACAAACAAATAGTGAAATTTACTATTAATTAAGCAGCATATTTATTAAATAATATATCATTGAAAATTTGTAAAAAAATATTATTTAGAATATCAAAATCAATATATACTACTGGACGATACTTTATATTTATATATAGACAAGTATCTGGGCTTCAATTCATTTGAATTTGCGGTCATACCTATATAATAAAACGCATCATCTTCTTCAAGCGCATATATGTTAAACTGTCGAATAAAATATGATCTGACGCACGCATATATACATACACACTCCACTTTGTTTTATTTTCACATTTATTTCGCAGCGAGTAAAATTAAAACATCTTCATATTTTTCACAAAATTTTATATACAATTATACGAGCTGCACGAGCGATTTTGCGGAATAAAACCAGAAGTATATATAATATACCTATATATAAATAAAACATTCATTTTTGCTCTTGCGCGCATCATTTAACGCTAACGAATTAATTGTTCATATAAAATCTTGTGATTCAGGCGATTCACATGTTGAAATAATATATACGTTATCAGTATTGAGAGCGCGGAATTTATTAGTTATTTAAAAAAGGATTTAACCCCCTGATAAGAGAGCGCACGCTAATAATAATTCATTGGCTTATATTTAATCCAGCAAGATATGCAAGACCATCCTTTATACAAAAAGTATGTAATCTTTCATCAATATACTTAATCATTCGGAAATTTTTATAAAAACCAAAAAAAAAGTATATACAAAATTTATAATTTATCGTATACAGATACGATACGCGATAAACCATCTCGAGATCTTTGGTTCGTCTCAACCCACGCGTATATATAAAATTTCATCGATTTCAATCGTTACCGTAATAAATTAAAAATTATATATATATATGTACACATACACACACACACACACGCACAACACCTGCGCACATTTATTTGCGATAAAATGCTTATATGTTCTAGAAATCGTAAATATAAGCGCATAGATTTATACGCTGCCCATATACACACGCACACACGCACGCATTACATTTGTCGTAAATAACACCGCGACGCTCATATAACAGTGCGATGCTTACACATTATGTTACACCAGTCGTTTGTCATTCAACTCTATATACGCACATATATACGTATATATAAGAAAGGATCAAGGGGAACCACAAAGTGTTTTACGCAAGCGGCTATGACCGGTGTGACCATGTCGTTGTTAAATATATAATTATACGCGTATATAAAGGGTCATGAGATGTATCTTGGAACCCTTTATGCTGTAACCTCGATATTATATGTATATAATTGGGGAGGGATGCGCTTTTCTTTTTTTGCGCAAATATAAGATCCGTTAGAAATTTTGAAAATGCCAAGAGCCAGATTTAAAGGGCTCTCCAAACCGCTGAAGTGACATTTTTCACAATCTGACAGCGTATTTTTGCAGATTTTCTTATATATATCCAGCTCTCGTGTGCGGCGCACATATGTGCAGGCTGCAATTCCGTGTGAATCGAAATTGTGTCAAAATTTTGAATTTTTCTGTAGAATGCAGTTTTGTATGTATAGGTATATATGAGCATATTTTTATACTTGTCTGCAGCTGTAGAAATATTTTGAGTGAATATAGATATATATACCTATTATAGGAATGTGCAAATCTGATATGCGATTATATTACAGAATAATAGGGCGAATTATTCGGGTCAACCGTGTTAAACTTTAAATGTGATTCGTATATAATATTACATTTAGCATGTGTAATGCTTTCAATTTCTATGATTAAATTATATGTTATTCAATCATCATCATAATGTTATATAAAGCACATTACATAAACTTATGTCGCTCCCTTTTTAACGAATTTACATTATATATATGACGACCCCATTTCCATGATTAAAGCGACCGGGTATAACTTACTCTGAATTATATGCGAAGGTTCGTTTTTCAGCGATACAATTTCAAATTTTTATAAAATAGGTGTACATAACTTTTTCTAGCTGTTATATACATTGTTATGTTTTTATTCAACGACGGTTTCCCCGAAATCACTATAGTGAAATAAAGCGCACGTGTATCCTTGTTATATATATTGTTCGATAACAAGAGAATTCTCACATTTCCTTAAATTGCGAATTGAGACAGATCATTCTTGTTATTTCCAGGTCAACGTCACAAAAGCTCAGTCCAATCAACGATCTATATATTCCAACTGTCGCTGTTTCAGAGTAATGGAAATTTCATCAAGGGAGATTTGAAAACAATCTGATTGGTCATTTATTATATGAAGAAGGTCTCGCGAAACGAGACAAACTACTGTTTATTAAAAATTGATAATAAGTTATATAGTATATACTTATTACAGAATTATTACTTATCATAATTATAGAATCAACATTCATTCCTTTTTTTTATAATTTTTTTTTTCAACGTTTTATTTTCTGAGCGTTAATTCTTTTTTTACATGTTTGTAATTTGTATATACAACTATGCTACTGAATTGCAATAATATTATGAATTTCTAGGGAAATCCGCGCTTAAGGAGATAATATTTCTCAAAGCATAAACAAATGATATTACAAACAAATAAATGGCTTATTCACTTACATTTTCTTATACATTTTACAAATAACGAGTTCACATCGCGAAATCTTTTTATTAATTTTACATACATCGTTTGATTTAAAACCCTCAATTATAAAATTTTCAAATGCAATATTATCTCTCGACACCGTGATTATCCTCAAATTAAGTCGATTTTCCCCACTATAATATAATAGAAAATGTATCGAATAAAAGCACTCACCTTTTATATCCAAAAAGTTCATTTTCCACCTACAATATAAAAAAAACACCACCTTTTTTATTTCATTATATGAATTCGCCAACTTTCCACCGCGGCATTCAAATCCCTTTCCCAAATCTCATCAACGCCAACCATATAGGCATTCAACCGTGCGGCGGCATTACTTGCACCCGTGCGCCTCTACATATATACTTATACCTCTCTCATCGCGCACTTTTGGACCGTCAAACCCAGATCCAAGCTCACCGCGCGTCCGCACACACCAACTTCCTTCTTCCTGCCGCATACGGTGCCATTTGATTCCGTCTTTCTCTATATACCATGCCTCGTACAGGTATTACACACTTACACATATACATACATGGGTTCTATATGGGTACCAGTTGGCACATATATATATATATCTATCCCCCACGTGTATATAAGAGGAGACGCGGGCTTTTGTTTCGGGAAACGACGCGCGCGCGCGAGGTTCTTTGTCATCAGAGTATGTGTATGTATTGAAGGGACCCTATATATATATCGATCGATTTTTCTTTACCTTTTTCGAGAGAAAAAAGTATCGTTTATCATGCCCAACATTCTCGATTGTATGTGTGTGTATTGACTGCGTTCGGTTCTAGAGGGGGTTGGATTCTTTGTTGCGTATAGTTCGTGCGCCTTATATACACACACACGTATATATATACGTGTGCACACCAAGTTTTTGATTCGATCTGTCTTTTACTCCGCTGTGTTTGCGTATAATATCTTGTCGCGTCTTTTGCGACTTTCTGGCTGTCTATACTCTTAGTATTTAAGCATTGTGCGTAGTAGCGAGATGTATTTTTTCTATACGGTTTTATTTAATCTGCGTGGCTTCTTTGGGTACATCGTAGCTTTAGGGTAATATTATTATCACTACTGAAAGTGTTAAATGAAAAATGCCTATTCGAAGATACAAAACCCGAAGTTATCTCGATTTTTAAAATGAAAGTGGACTTATCCGGTTATTTCTGGAAGCCATATATACGTTTCTTGCGATCGCGCACGCGTACTATTATTTTTTTGCTTGCACAAGATCCATTCAACTTTTTGAGTAATGCAGTTCACGATTTTCTATCAGCATACATGTATTACATATATTACAAGGGTATGTAACTGTGCAACTGTGCAACTACGCGTATAACACATATACGACGTGTATTATAAGCTTCAAGACGGCTGTTTTGCTCAAACGCAGCAGAAGAGGGTATTTTATTACTTTATTCTTCCGTTTTATTATCCTCCCCATGATGCGTGCACGCACACGTTGTTATATTATTTTCTTCGTTTCGGCTTTATTTTTTTTTTCTTTTTACTGCGCCTTTATTATACCCACGATTAGTCAGACCTTTTTAATTCGCCTTTATTCCTTTGTTCTTCATTGACTTTCAGAGCCGTAAAATGAATTTAATTGCTTCTCAGGATTTTTCCTCTTTTCTCTCTTTCTCTTTTTTGCCGCCACGTCTTATATACTCCAGATCCGCAAATATAACTGAATTGGGTTTCGCGCCAATTTAATCGCGCGAATTACGGCCGCTTGGCTGCAAATACCTCGCGAAATTGATTTTAACGTTATAAAATAATAACTCCGTCTTCATATATATCAGTTTGTTTAATCAACGTCAAAGAAACCGAATGTATATCTCTTTTGATTACTCATCATTCGAAACCATGCGAAAATCCAAATCGAATCTACACGTAAGTGTATACAGAGAGAGAAAGAGGGGAAGAAAATCCTTTACACTTACCATCTTTTTCTTCAACTTCTTACGTCAGCACGCAGCAGCGTCTCTATAAATATCTTCGCTTCTATCGCACTTTCGTTCGCGCGCGCGTGCCATGAGGATTACAATGTCGGCTTATTTCGTTCGTTCTTTTTTTCTCTCCCCTCTCTCTCTCTCTCCTCTATACCCGCGCCACGCAATTCCTGGGGCCTGAGATTTAGCGCTAATACCGGTAAACGTTTTCCACCCGCTCTCTTCTTCTCTATCTCTCCGATGGTGCGGCTCCGAACGATTTATCGCTTACTTACATTTACCTATATATACATACACCAACGTGCGACTATTCTTACGCTGCTTTCTCGTTCTTTTCTTCTAATCTTTTTTATTCAAACCTTTCGTCGAAGAAGAAGATGGTTTTAAGTATACGACAGCAACGACGATGCGACGATAGAGTTATTAAAGTAAGACGCCGGTATATTGCTATAGTGTCTATATCGGAGAATCTTTTTTTCTTCTTTCTTTTTTGTTCACTTGTTTTAAGATGAAAGTATCGGAAGATTTTTCTTAACGGTTGTGTCTCGATGGCGTTTAATTTCGAAAGTGCGGAAAAAGAAATGTGCGTGCGCGCGAGTTTCCGACGTTTAACGAAGAAAGTGTATTGTATTGGCGTGGAAGATGTTTTTAATTGTTTTTGATAATTGTCGTAGAAACTGGATAGAAGGGAAGAGACTTTTGGCGTTGTTTCTTATACAATTTTTTGTTAAGAGTTGAGAGGAATCAAACGTTATTATATACAGAAAACCGATAGAATCTTGATAAAGTTCTATACATATATCTACAATTTGCTAAAGTTTTTATTGTTTAAATTTGTACTTATGGATCGTAACTGAATTCGCGAGTGGAGTTTTTTAATTAAATTAGTAATTCCGAATATACTTCACATTAAACTCGGGATATATATGCTTTAAAATAAATGCTTTTTCTCGTTGAGGCAATTTTGATAATTGAATCTTTCTGAAAATTTATTTAAAAAAAAAAGATTATTACAGAAATACAAAACTCGAAATTGATTTCAAAATTAATTATTTTTAAAAATATTAAAAGTTTTCTGATATTGTAAAAAGATATTTTAGGATCAGGCACTTCTTAGGAAATGTGAAAATTAGATTTTGATTAATCGGTGATCGACTTTTCCACTTTTGGCTTAAAAATATGGGTTCAAAGTTCAGAATACTGATATAAATTTTAGTATTTTCGCTACGGATTTTTGAATTTTTTTATGTTACAATACACTTTGTTTCGTAGAAAATTTAGAATTTTTCTTTTGAATTTATCACATTAAAAAATTTTTTAAAATACCATTATCGCCGAAACTTATGAGGTGCGGGTTGATATCATAAGTAATATAAGATTACAGGGGTAATTCGGCCACTCAGGTAATTCGATTAATTTTCTATATTTCTATCTTCACCTATCCGAAAGCTTGAAAAACTAATGTCCACAGTTTTCAAATCTGAAAAATATACATTCTAAATTATTGTTTTTTTATTGCTGTAAGAATTTCGTTTATAGTCGAGATATAAAAAGTGCAATTGTACGCATAGAATGGTGAAGTCATTTCTTTGACGTTTGTTTGAAAGTAATATTAAATCGGTGTCAATAAACAGGCATTTAACTATATCTTACACATCATATTCCTTTTTTTAACAATAACATGAAAATACATCTTATGTATAAATATTCGCAGTCAAGGTGAAGCAAATAATAGAGCATTACCATAGAAAACAAATCTTTTAATCAAGAAGGGCCAACATGTTTCCTAGTTTTATCTAATGAACGTGTTATTTTAGATATGAGAAGGTGTGAAAATTATCAAGATTAAGTTTACGAGCAAGGCGCTGGATAAACGAAATACGATATGATAAATAAAGAAAAGAGTGATTTATTAGTCCCTTCTGTGAACAGAAAGGTAAAGAATACGATCAAAATGAATTTTTTGTTTGTCTGCGGTTTACGATGAAATCCTTTATGAAATTCTGAATGTAGATTACAATGAAATAAAAATTCATTTATTTTTACACTTACAATTATTATTACTTGTAATAAAATTCAACAGCCAAATAAAGTATTCTCACATTTAAAAATATTTTTGCCAATATTTGCTAAATATAGCTCATCAAAATTGACTAAAACGTACACTTTACACTTTTCCACCCTATACAAAGCTAATATCACATCCGAATCGTTCCTAATTTTTTTTCTCAGTAGTATATTTAGCATATATTCTGTCACCTTTCATACCATCTTTCCTCAACGCATTTACAGAAGTAGATAAAAAAATATTCTCCTCAAAGTAACCGAATCACCCCAATTTACCTTACGATAAAATATTTCTCCATTACAAACGACGACATTAATATCAATACCAATTATTCATCATACCAACAGCCACCATAATCTCTCTCCCTCTCTCTCTCTTTCTCTTCTTCCCGCTATAACTACAACCTCACCGAAATCGCTTTTACACGCATTCTCTTCAACAATCAAAGCATAATGCGACTCTCGTGACTTTAGCTCAAGAGCTGTATATATATACACACACACACACTTATACTCATAATAAATTTCGAACGGTCTCGCGTGAACCGTACTTCCGCGTATCTCTCACCTCTCGAATCATTAATCTAAATTCTTTTAACTACGCGCGCTCAGCTCAGTTCGAAACTAAATTCAAACTAATACGTCTCCTTCCTTTCTCTCACCTCGTACCATATATATCTATACACACACACACACACACCGCATCTGCGTTCCGTTCGCTAGGATATATATCCCCCTTGGCGCGTGCGGATGCGCGGCCTTATCTGTCGTTGCTTTGAGCCCATATACGCGCATGTATATATATATATACTCGCACACACCCTATAGGGACTATCTACGACAATCTTTCTTCTATATAAGCAAAAAAAAGAAAAGGGGGCCGGAAAGTCATCTTTTTCTTCTCCATCATTATTTTTTTGTATCTCTTTCTTCGTTATATACGGAGCAAAAGAAAAGTTTTGTTAGTTTCGTTCAGCTAGAGAGAGATAGAGAGAGAGAGAGAGAGAGAGAGGGTTAGGCGTTAAGTGGCTCGCCTTGTATAGCTTTAGCGTTAGCGCAGCAGGCAAAAATAGAATCGTTCAAAGTGCGCCTCGACAGAAGTGTGAGAAGGATGAGCGAGAGCGCGAACGAGTGGGCGTTTGTACTTGAAAGCTTATCAGGAGATGAGAGAAAGAGAGACGCGTGAGTACGACGTATGTAACACTCTTGGATTACGAGGTGATGTGCAATGTGCATATACGATAACAATGGTATGTAACGGTGTAGTATAACATGTTACACGTAATATTTTGTATATATATGTATGTGTGGTATGCGTTGTATATATGCGGACACGTTATAATGAAGTTAGAAATGGTGGTTTTTGGAGGGCGAAGAAGGAAAAAAAGAAGGTTTTCTTTATTTACTTGGTCTAAGGAAAACAGTCAGGTGATTAGTCGACAAACAGAGAGTCCGTCCTATGTATACACATATATGATTCTGACTCCCTCTCTCCCTCCTTCCGGAATCCCTCTATGCGTATACAAACCCCTACGTATTTTCATAAGCACCGCGGCTTATGTATACACATGAGGATACCTAGAGAGAGAGGAGGTTATATTATATAGATAATAAGAGAAACTCTTAAGTGGTTGTAACTCAATAATCGCTCAAAAGATCGATTACCTCGAAGAATTCGACAAATTTACACAAGAACAAAATGAAATAGTACGTATACTTACGCTTAAATGTATACATATTTTTCTGTGTGTAACACATGCAGTGATATTAACCATTAAGCGACACTCTCTTCTTCTTTCGTCGTCTACAGTGGTGTAGAAACGCGGG